>WEDG01003369.1:0-279577 GCA_017591395.1 Schistocephalus solidus | reverse complement strand
TCAAGGGCAATGCCTGTAACCCTTCAAAATATACAATATACAAAATATGTAGGTGCATGAAACAAAATCTCGCGAAAAAGCATTAGGCAACTTGATGCCTCAGCATCTTAGGATCTTGAATTGAATTCTGATGATGGGAATTATCCAACGAAACGGGAGCATTTTGGACTGTGTACAACCAAATGTGAATGTCCGAATGACTTCATATTTTTTAATGACTGGTGGTTTAAGGAGACATCATGGTTCCTGGGGGACTCGAGGTAGAGAAAAGTAGTTTCAAAAAGTTCACTTAAATTACTGAGGGTCCTTTCTCTGAGTCATGGAGAAAGCTGCTCGGTAAAGATGAGGAACATAAAAGGTTAATATAATCAGTGTTAAGATAAAGGTGCAGTCTTCGATTGTATGCAGATCGACTGGTTATTTCAGCTTGTTTAGTATTTGTAAGAGTTATAGGCTTGCTTTTAAGACCCTATTAAAAAACGGTACCTCTAATATTTCAGTTGAAATATATATGTTACTGCAAAGTAGTGAATAACCTATTCACGTAGAATGAAAATGGTTTTTAACAGTGGAATCTAAACACAGTCGTCCTGAAGGACCGATGGTTTTCCATGTCAAATAATAGATTTCAATTTTGTTTGTATGTTTTTTCAAAGCTTTTGTTCGATGAAGCATTTTCATCCTGTAAGAGTGAACGTTATTTGTCAAGCAAATATAAATAGAGTTTATGTTTGAACGCATCTTTCGTGTACGCCCGTATGACGTCCTCTGGGAGTCCTTTCCAGGCACCGACAACTCGCTGTGAAAACGAGTGGCAAAGAACATCCAGATGTGATAAGGTTCCTTGAAGTTTAAGAGAATTCAAACGCAGGTTGATTGTTGTGCCCAATGAAAAAAATATTTGAAGTGTAGAGCACAGTCCTGATTCTTTACGAGCCGATATTTCTGTATAAGATCACCTTGAATCTGTCTTTACTCAAGAGGAAAAAGGTTAAGAGCGTCAAGTCTGCATTTGTATGATAAAGACTTTAGACCCTCCATGACATTTGTTGCCCTCCTTTAAAACTTTTCCAGTAGTTTGTAATTTTTTCCAGCCACGGTCGCCACGCCTGAATTCCATATTCCAGGTGTGAACGAATAAACGTTTCGTATATTTTTCCAAATATTTCCTTATTTAGATCTAAAAAATTTCGTTTAATGGCAAACAGGACATTGGACAGGTTTTTGGCCGCCCTGACACAGTGAGTGGCGGGCTTTAGGGAAGCCAAAATGGTGATTCCTAGGTCTTTATATTCGTATACATTTGACAGGCACCTTCCGTCAGGGAAGTATTGATGGGAATCACCCATCGTGCTTGCCTTCTTCGTTTTGAGCCACACTGTGACACATTTCTCAAAGTTGAACTTAATCTGCCTTTTAAAGGACCACTCAGACAGGCGGTTGAGTCCTTCTTGCAAAGTCTGTTCATCAGTACTGCATCGGATTGGTTGCCATATCTTGATATCGTCTGCAAACAAGACTCATGTGCTGTCCAAGCCATTCATACAATCATTGACATCGATTAAGAAAAGTAATGGCCCAAGAACGGAGCCCCGAGGTACCCCACTCACAACCGGAACGGAAATTGATTTCGCATTGCCAATGCACATGGCGAATTTTCCAATCAAATTGAGTAAATTTTCCCTTTATACGGATTCTGCAGACTTTGTATAGTAACCTGCAGTGAGGAACACTATCAAAGGCTTTTTTGAAGTCGATGTAGATGACATCAACGCTGGTGTTCTCATTTTATAACCTTGCACCCTGTTCCATTGAATAGAGCGTATTGGTCAAACAGGAGTGTTTTCGTCGAAATCCATATTGGGCACTTTCAAGGACGGTTTTTTCTTCGAGAAACTGTATGCTGGCCGTTTTAATGATCTTTTCCGTCACTTTGCAACAAATGCATGTTAGGCTCACCGGTCGACCGTTTTTTTTTAGCGCTGGTTCTGGATCCATCCTTGTGAATAGAGTATATATTTGCTGATTTTCAATCGGAGGAGAGGATGACTCGATCGAAGGATGACTGGAAAATCCAGGACAGTGGTCTAGAGAGTTCGCAATCAAACTCTTTCGGTATTTTTGCTGGTATTAGATCAGGACCCGAAGACTTGGCATCGTTAAGTTCAAGTAGTTCATTCTTCACATCTTCTTCTGTGAATTCGACGTCCTAAATGACTGCGTCGTTACTACTTGAATGACGGTCTGTTTGGTTAAAATCCGCTTCATCTGTAAAAACAGATGCACAAAACCGACTAAGGTGTTCTGTCTTTTCTTGATTTTCATTAATCTCTTCATTGTTTTCAGCTATCAACTTTGTCACCGTCTTCTTCTTCTTAAACCGACTATTGACGTAGTTTAAAAGTATTTTTAGCTTCTCGATGGCCCAATTTTATAATTTAAGCCTCATACTCCCTCCGAGATCTTTAACTCACGTTGGAAATCTAACATACTGTACGAGAAAAGAGATTCATCTTGAGCTTTAATAGTTGCGAACCTTTTATGGATAATGTGTTCCAGTCAATCAATGGTGCATTAAAAATCTTTGGCAATAACTGTGTCTTGAGACTGAGCTGCATCTTTAATTATTTCAAACATCATCTCGTCAATTTCTGTATTTTGATTTGGTGGTCTGTATAAAGTCAATAAATTCAGATTTTGTTCTCCATGCCTCTTAAATTTTAACAAACTGCTTCGCAGTTGCAAGGGCAAGTAATTCTGCGTTCAGATGTTTTGATTGCTCTGTTGGCGAAGATGGCTATTCCCTCACCTTTTTATGCAGTTTGTCTCGACGGAAGAGTGGATATCAATCGATGGAAATTTGTTATCCAATATTTCCACCTGCAACCAAGTTTCTGTAACGGAAATTACATCCGGATGCACATCGGATATACATACTTTCAGTTCATGTAGTTTCTGGAATAAACCCTGCGCGTTTGTATAAAGAATGGGGAGCTTCGTCTGGATGGATTGTTGAACCATATATTGTTCAGGATTTTTATAATGTTCGTGTGTCTTATGCCGTCCACTGTCTGAGTAGGAGGTTACTGCTTTTTGATCTAACTGGAGGTCGATGTGTTTACTGACATTTGTTGTGATTTGACTGCCCTCGATACCCATTGTCATATGCTTTCTCCAGAAAAATGACCTCTGGGCGTGCATAATTTTTCCATTCCAGATTTTGAGATTTCTTTCGCCCAGTCTGGATCGCTGTAGGAGTCTTAGTTTAAGTCCTCTCCATTTATCCGTCTCCGTAGGTGAAAAGTCTGGCTGAAAAAAACCATTGGGTGAGAGCTTCGAAGCAAAGCTTTCCTGCTCAGCAAAAGCTGGGTCTTCTAGCCAATTCTGCAAGATAAGCTTCAGCGGACTCATCATTTGAGTCTCTTAATTGGCCCAATTCTGAAGGCTTTTGAACGGTGATCCTCTCGTCCTCCTTTAAGATACATTCAAGGTAGCTCTGGAATGGCTCCACGTCATCGTTTCTTCTTGCTCATGGGGTATCAGATGTAGATTGCGGCATGCCCTTGATAACTATGCATTTTATTCGATTCACTCGAGGCCTCTGTGATTGTTTTTTTTTTATTTTCAGGAATAAGATTATAATCACTTAGACTTCCGTCGGCTTCTGCGTTCAGGGGGCTTGTTGGGACACCGCGAACGCTTTGTTCTCTCCTTAATGCGGCTTTTTTGTTAGTTGTCACTTTAGCTAACGGAGTTTTTGCTTTTGGAATGATAAACTCGGCCCGCTCATATTAACGTCCTGGCTTAATCTGACTTTCTTGGATGTACTGCGACGCTTTTTTATTTTCTGACGCCCTACCGGTCATCATTTTGCCGCACCGGATATTCGTTGTCGATTTCGTTGAGCCCCGTAAACACACCGTCTTCTTCCTTATTGGTTGTTACAAATAAGGAAACTGTGTTTGCTTAGATTCTTTTGTCTTGCTTGGTTTCCGTCATCGCCAGTTCATTCTCTTTGGGCAAGAGTAGAGGAAAGTTCTCTAAATTCTCTACCTCCTAGCAGTTGAAATCCAATAAACTTAATAAACTCTTAGCCCGTGCGCCGGGAGACGAGTTTAGAAAATAGCGTGTGGACTTGTGGTAATTTATATTATGACACGTGCTTCTTCATCATATAAATTCAAATAAATAAAATCGGCGTGCGACGGTAGCGTAATGGTAACAACGAGGCTTGCCGCACACCGGGGCTCTGGATCGATTTCCACTTACGGCGTGTATTTTGCACTTTGGCGTTAGGGTATACTTTTGCCTTGCATAACAGATCGCAAAACAGAGAAACGTTCTACAGATTATGTGAGGAAGTTTTTCGGCAAATCAACTGTTTGAATAAAGTAACGAAGTGAGTCATCCTTTCGTAGATTAAATGATCTCGTATATTGGCTGAGAAGTAGAAGCCAGTAAGGTATCGGTCGTTTTGGCTGGCGTCCTGCTCTAAGCTTAGGAAAATGAAGATAGGGCCTATTTTAATCCCATGCCTAATGATGAAAGTCCGCCAGTGTCCACCAAAATGTTGAAAAGAGATAATTCCTCTGAGCTCGAGATTTTAAAACCGAATTCGAAACGCGCACCGAGGTGTGACCTTATTTCGATTGGCAAGTTATTTCAAAGAAACCTATACCTAAAGCACCTTGTTAAGCATCTTTGAATGCCTTCAAGTTTCTTTCGGCCATCTGAGGGCATTATGCCAAAGAAAATTGAGCAGTTATCCAGGAGAGGTAGAACGAGGTAGCCAAATGCGACTTGCTAACCAGGGTGTCGCGGGATCGGCTGCGCCTAACTCAGCCTACTGTCCAACCAGGTTACATCTCATTATTTCCCTGATACATTCATCTTCATTCTGTATAGCTGTTTTTAACTTCATTTTTGCTATTTCTAAACCTTGGAAAAACAGGTTTTTTTACTTAAAAACAAACTCGTCATTTCAACACTGCTATTTAAGCAAACAAACAAACCAAAGCTTAAGTGTTTAATGAAAAGAGGAGTTTGTTTTAGGTTTTTTCCTGTGTTCTAAGGATTTGACGGCGCCAAGCAGTGCCAAATCAATAAACCTATTATCTTATATCCAACCCGGGGGTTGACACTGATATGGCAAATAACATCACAAAAATACACCCAAAAATATGCACCCCAAAGACACGTCTTGTTTCTCAGACTTGCAAGTAAACTGCCAACTAACACAAGCTGTTCAACGGAATAATTAAAAAACGCTTATTCTCATAATACTTCATTCATTGCTATAAGATGGGATGGAACTTCTTACGTGCATAAAATCGGTCATATATCCATAAATGACGCAGAGGATTGAATTATAACTTTTAAAGGAAAGGAACCTTAAATTAAAAATGGGCGGAAATGCGAAGCTGTTGTAATACCCTGGCTGCAGTGCCAGTAGTTCCTCTATGTATACAACGAAATAGAAAGACTAAGGATCGCGGATTTCATCACTGCGTTAGATGAATTCAGCAAACTGGTTACGCGAAAGTTGTGCAAGCGAAGCCTTATGTGAAAAGCTGCATATTTTGGAATTGAATAAAAGTAAGTTTATTTGCTTACTTATTTCCGTTGAGGAGAAAAATGCCAGGTCAGGTGCAATCAGGTGTCCTGATATTTTAACCTGCTAATAAAAGTGAGCAAACTCTTTCCCTTACATTCTTATAATATTTTTCTTAGCTGGAACTGTAGGTGTTTATATCCTGTACTACACAAGACTCTGTTCTTCTACAACAGTTACGCAGTGATTTACTTCTCTAAGTCGAGAAATGTGAAGGTGGAAGGATCTTGCGTGGGACGGATATGTTCTTTATGCTCTCACAGGAAAACTTTCCAAATATCCCTCGTTTGTTACTACAGAGTCAAATTACGAAACTTATGTCAACTTCAGCAAACTCCGGCGATGAGGTCTCCAGTTTCACAGCTGCTTTATCGAAAAAGTTATCAGTAGCATTGGGCTCCCTGCATCGCGGACATGAAAAAACAATCCTTGATTGTTGACGGTTTCTTGAGTATGACTAATTGCTTGGCACACTTATTCGTGTTTCCGGTTATGAAAGTTAAGGGTGATTGCTATGCCTTCGTGGTACTGGTTCCGTCAAATTTATGGCCGATCTACTCTACGGATTTCACAACATCGATAACTTTAAACTGGCAAAACAAAAAATAGAAAAATAAACAAGGCACATATTTCTACATTTTTAAAACTTCAGTTGGCCCATGCCAACTTTTCCCATAATTATTAAGGTATTAAAGTTTTCAGAAAAAAATGGACAACAGGAAAACTATCATCACACGCAAAAGCATGGAGCGAAGCACGGATTAGACTCCTGAAGAGCTGGTCCTTTCAGAAACTGCTGACATTTAAATGCAAATTAAATATTCATTTGTTGAGAAACGATTGTACATATAACGAGGATTGTGTCAGCATCGGCAGCTTTTTGCCTAGCCCACACATATCAATGATCCTACATTTTCCTTTGTCAGATGTATTACTGTTAACGTTTATTCTCTTGAAATTTTGCATATGAATAGTGAGCTCAATGACAAAAGCCTAATTCCCAAAATAAAGTGACTTAAAGTAACTTAAATCCAGAAAACTGAGTTTGCAGTTAATTAGAACAAACATTTTCAGAGCTACAAGTAAGTCTTATGTTTAGCTAATTCGCGGCCGTCGGCATACCAATTGATTAAACTTCATTTTGACCGCACGCATATATAAGATAAAATCTCCAGATGACGGAAGAATGGTAGCCTCTTGTGAAAATTGAGGAAAGTTTCCTCTAATCTTATCTGTCCTTTATACTGTCTTTCAGACAGTGCTACACAGTCACAGGGCAGCTTTTAGGTCTTCCATAAAAATTTACTGCATTTGCAAAATAGTTCATACTAGGGGATTTGAACATATCTTCTTATGCTAACTTGGACAAGAAAACTCAATTGATGTGGCAGACGCGAACACGCCATTCGCACGCCTCCTAAAAAACATAAGCCTAGAGTTTCACAATTAATTGTCGATTGTTTATGATGGGGGAGATTGCCGTGAATACAGGACCGTTTGTCTCTGAATACCAAAGAAGCAACCAAATTATGCAAAACCCTGTCGCAATTGTTTGTGTTTTTCTCAAGATTCATATTTTAGGATCTTTCTGCATATGCTGCGAACTATTCTGGCTACATTAAGTATCAACGACTCTTTTTTATTGCAGAAAATTGTCCTGCCCTAAAATACGAGGCATTAAAACTTGCTCACGATTACATTAAAAAATTTACCCTTGATACGGAGGCTTACAATCGCATTTTTGAGACGTTGGCATCTCAAGTACCAAATTTTGTATCCAGATGACCTTTTCTAGAATATCACGGATGATACTACCGAAACAAATGGGTCCTCAAACGATGTACCTGCGAACCCAACTGGTGCTGTCCAGTCCGTTTCCAAGGGTTCATTGGTTGGTACCTTTTCATATTTGTCCGCTGTGCTTTTAACAATCTAAGTTCTGGTAACCTGGTAGTGCATTGTTTTTTGTAAGGGTGTTTCTTACCACCTAGTTCAAGATGATCTAATTAACGTTGTTATACCTGCTTTGAGTCTGTTTGCTGCAAGCATAATGTTTCAAATTGAGGCAGTTACAGTTATTCTTATAGATTAGCTCGTTAACTGTCATCCAACAACAAGGTGCTCACAATTTGATATCGACTGGGCGTCGGCATACCGCATTATTTTTGTCGTCCTGATATGGGGTTTGACCAGTTTGTTAAAATAAACATTTCTTGAACTGGTGGAACACGTAAACAGCATTGCCTCGTACAGCAAGTCCTATACAGTTGCTGTACGCTCAGTGGTCATTTTCTACTTCACAATTGTAATTAGTTTGCAACGTAGCCTTAAGCCTCACTCCGAAACTATCATCCGAAAATTCGAAGTTTATGAAATGCTACTTTGGACATTTATGTGCAGTGGTTGCCGCTATCTGCGCATGTGATGTTTCCTAGTCTATTATGCTACATATTTCTTTAACATTCATCCTTATACTTCTTCGTGTGCGTTCGGATTTCTGTCCAGGCACTTTAAATAAAGCGTTAAAAGTGTAACCAGAATTTAAAGGATTTATATCAACATGAAAAGGACAGCAATCGGAACGCACTATTTTTAAACGGCAATGGTGCCTTTGATGACATGAAGTTGTACTGCGACTAAATATAACCAGTGATCGGCTGGATAACGTAATTCCGTTGACGAATATATGCCAGGCACCCCCCTCCCTATATGTCGAGCTGAAAGTACGCCCACTCGATATTCACCGCTTATAGGGACTTTGTTATTTGCATAGTGCATCCTGCAAAGTTTATTTGATTAACTTTGTCTACCAACTTCTGCTATAGTCTGATTGACAAAGTACCTTACACACGTTCCGGGATTTGTTCCACACATCCGATCACATCAGTTATTAACTACCATCCTTATAGAACGGCGCTGGTTTCGTCTACGACCCAGCATGGATCCAAAAAACTTGTTCCGACGCCACGCACCAACGGGAACTTTTGGAAACAGAACTTAAGAATGCGAAAGCTAACTTCATAAAGGAGTATATAAGGTACGTATTGCGAAATTGTTCTGAATTTATTCCTACTGGTTATTTGGGTCAGCTATATAAAATTAAAAATGTACTGTAGTAATTGCATGATTTCTCCAATCTGGTCGTTCTACTGAGATCGATAACTTTGAAAAGCTTGATATACATAAGTGCTTTATGAGTAAACATAATGTTTTCTCTTTTCTTCACATATTCAATTCCAGTAAATCTTCATTTCTGGTATTAACAAAATGTATCATATCTTCGCTAATTTCTGTCGAAATACCGGACCTCGCCTGCATTCATCATTCAGTTTGCCTCATTAAAAGTTTGCGATTGTTAAATCCAGCATTCCTTCTAGACATGCTTCTGCATATTCTCCTCATGTTTAAATCATTGCCGTGTTAAAAATAATTGCACATGAACTTAATCATTCGTTTGGCCGCCGGACTGCGTAACCAACCCATGTCTCCTTGTCCTTCCATTACTTATACGCCAATGGACATCTCTGGAGGTACTTAAGTTCTTTGGTTTTATGTGCACTTTTCTGACAGAAATACTTCGTTTTGTCAAACGCCACTCGTATTGTCATATACTCAACTGACATGTTCATTAAACCGAGGGAGTCTGTCAAACAGTGCTTTTGTTTTAACAGTTGACGGCCTTAGTGGCTCTTTTTTCTCGAACCGAAGTCCATAGGTTTATTAACTGAGCATTCATTAAGGTGTTGTATTTCTCTGACGATTTTCCAAGAAAAACATATCCTTACCGAATAGGTTGTGCGCTACTTGTGTCTCTGATTTCATCGTATCGTTTCCAGTTTCACATTTCAACCACCTGGAGTCAACTGATGTGGAGACACCCCTGCTGCACGACAGCGTTGACGCTGCAACATACTCGGATCGTTGGTCTTGTGAGCTCATTCTACGCCTTTCTTAGTCTCAAGAGCTTTGTCTTATACAATCGGCTCAATCGAATGTTTCGACAAAATCAAACTTATCGGCCCTTTTTTGCTGAATGCATTAGTTTCGTCCATTTTGTCAAAGCGTCCGTGTGGGCGCATGAATCACCCTGGTTCTCCTTTGACCAGGTATCTCTGACGAAAAACTTTCTCATCGAACAGATACTTACAAATTTCGCGCCGATCTCAACGAACTTGAGGGCACTTCTGTTTGCACCACAAATTCATTTCCTTCGGAAATATGAAATCGGATAAGACTCAGTGTTTTGCGTTCGGTGCCAAGTCCTTCTCTGCCAGTTGTAGATTTTAGCGGATGGTATTCCTTTCCCTTTGCCCCAATAGCGTCTAATTGCTGATCGGTCTGTGTTGGCATCACGTGGCAAACATGAGCTCATTTGATGCAGCTATAAATTGCATATGTTGGTTATTGGAAGCCTACATCTTTACGATACTTCTCGAGGCTTCCGGTGGCGGATATTAAGTTTGTGCGCACTCAAATTAGAAAGCGTCTGCCTGAATTAACTTAAATCGTCTATTTAGATGGAAGAATTGAAGCCTGCCTACATGCCCGAAACTTATGTCTTACCCCCGCTACTTTTCATAATACGCTTTTTGTTTGATCTCATAATCTCCTACAGTACTCATAATTTAAATTGCATTGCTATCATCTAAAAATATGACATCTTTAAGGCCTAATTCATGACCGACTGGTAAGCAAGTGCTGCTTAATAAGTTGCTTATTTTAAAAACGAATCCCTCCACTTTCTTTTTCGCAACATGTTGCGAACTGGTTATTTCGATTTACTTTTCTGGACTGCGTCCTCTTAAGTGGCAAGCTTCATTTAGTTTTTGAATGTTTTTCTTCATCCTTTATTCTGTTTTTTTTTCTTCACAGGAAAGGATCCGTAAAATTGGGTCATCTTTACTTGAACATGGGTCAGTTGGACAACGCGATGAAGTACTACATGTGTTCTAAAGATTACTGTACAGCTCGCAAGCAAGACATAAATATGTGTCTCAATGTTATTAAGGTATAACTTTCAGTTATCCCCAAGTCCCTGTTTAGTTTTCTGTGTTCACTTGCCGAGTTATTATCAGTAGTTTATTTATGTTTCTGTAGGACTTAATGTTAGCATCTATATTTTCTGAACCTCTATATCTTTTCCTTTATCGTTTTCTGCTGCAATAGCGGGTAACGCCTACCTTCTGACCGGTCTCGTACATCTGGTGATGAGTGCTGCACTATATTTCATGTCATCTTTATAGGCACCGACAAATAGAATTTTTAAGACAGTCCATGACGAAAACGCGGCATTAATTATCTAAATGTGCCTTCTGGTCAAATTGTGAAAATGCGGTGTTCCAGAGAAAAGCTTTAAATTTCGTGACCGTGCCTGAACCCACTTCAAAGAACGGTTGCTTACAATTTGCATGAAACCATTCAGAGACGCCTCATTTTTCATCCTCTGTAAACACGGTCGGAAACTTGGGCAGGAAATCTTTAAACTTCATGGGAATTATTTTATGGTGGTCGTTCAAAAAATTGATTTTATCTGGTGACTTGGTCCCTATCAACTCAGCTTTTTGAATCGACGAAACGCGATATTCTTTACCTTCTCAAATTAGATGACCTACCCAAGTGTTCGTTTGGCTAAAGCTTTGACTAAATCATAATGTTTGATACAAGTCTTTTAGGTAATAATTTTCCTGCAGGTATTGGGGACTAGGGTGATGAATACGATGATAACAGAATTGAGGTCGATTTGAATAAGTTTTACGATTATGCCGTAGTATGTTAGTACTCAGCCTCCGTTATACAGATCGCAGTATACCGAGGAATGTGGTCACACGTCAGTGCCTTCGTTACACGGGCAGAAAATCTCTCTGATGAGCCCGATCCCAGTGCACGCAAGTCTTCGACTTCGGAGGCAGAGATCAGAACTTCCAACCAGGGCTCTATAACAACCGGCTCTCCTTCCTCTGCTGGTGCTCTCAACGCTCCAGCCACGGCCTCCGCAAAGTCGCAACTCGCCATTGCTGCTGGGCTCGTCAAACTAGCGTCATCCAACTACCGTGATGCCGCCCTGTGTTTCCTACAGGTCAGTTTCTGGACACCGCTCTCGCATTTAGTTAATATCCCACCTACCATGTTCACCACCAGCTCATGTTCTTCCCTTTTTCTTTACCTGTATATTACCCTCACACATCGTTCTCCCCAACTCTTTCAGCATGCCGTTTTATTTGCCGGCCTCCCCACCCCATTTACCATTCCTCTTCAGTCATTTTTCTCCACCACCACCACCGTCGTCATCATCATCAGCATCCTCTGTTTGTTGAACTCTGAAAGCATTTGACCTTTTATTTTCTTATAGGCGCACTACGATGAGAACGCGTTGGAGAATGATTTCATCACGCCCTCCGACCTAGCCTTCTACGTCACCCTCTGCAGTTTGGCCACATTTGATCGGGCCGAACTCAAGTCCCAAGTCCTTTCTAGTCCCTCATTTCGCCTCATTCTAGAGTCAGAGGTGCAGTGCTGTGAAATCCTTAATGCCTTCCATCAGGCCAACTACGCAGCTTGCCTTGGCGCCTTGGCAAAAGTTCAGGACCTCCTTCGGTTGGATATTTTCCTCTCAGGTCATGTATCCCATCTCTGTCACGCCATCCGTCTTAAGGCGATGTGCCAGGTTAGTGTCCTGCTTGTCTGCTTATCTCGTTTGCTCTCTCTGCTGTCTGCTAAGTTTCCGTCCAGCTAGGAAGAAGCCTACATTGTCTTTGACTAAAGGAACGACAAGATACCTGAGCGGCATGCGTGGAGAGTTAAACGGGGTACTGCTATACGTAATTCGCCCATCACCGGCTCGTATTTGTTGTAGCTGTTGTACTTTCGTAGTTTGTGCTAAGATGAACGTTACATCGTATCGCGTATTGTGGGTGGCATGGGAGAACTTGTGGGAGCTTTAGTTCTGTCTACATTGCGATAGACACGGGCATCAAACTGAAACGATTGGGGTCCGTGCTTTGCATTCACAGCGTTGACAGGTGGAAGGCAGTGTTTCGGTATTATTTGGGTGGTGCAGCTTATGTTGGTTCCGCTATGATTTATGAATGTATACTTCGTCGTTGAAAGAAATGGTTTGTGGTCAGGGTGCTATAATTACTGCTGGTGCGAATTTCTATCCACAATGCTATTGAGCAATAAGACACTTCTATCATTTGTTGCTTTAGCTTCCGCTGACATTATTAAAGTCGTGTGGAGTTGGTTTTCTTAAAAATGCGCAGATCTCCGTTAGTCGACGCGGCGTGAATCGAGTTGACGCAGGGGTAGTTGCTGAACTACCTGTCGATCACTTTACGACTGGTTGACTGAAGAGATTCCGGATGTACGCGGTTGAGCACTTAAGGCTCTGTGCTTTCTGTTTGACACGCTAACTAACGGATTTCGTTGACTTGTAGGTTCAAGGCCACGAAAAATTTCTGTATTTCACTGCCGTCGGGTTCCTTTAAATGCTCTCTCTATGCATTCCCGCAGCCTCCAATTGCGGTTTTTATCGGGATCTGAGGTCCGTGGCTTCGCGAGAAGCGTGCTGCTGTTCGCTATGGTGCTTTTATGGGAGAGCGGGGGGTCACGTTTTCTCTTTTTGGTTGAATTATTTCCAGTGTCCTTTAGATTCTACGTCCCACACCCTCTGCGCAGTATCATAGGTTGCGCATTTTGACATGTTGCAGTTGTTTTCACAACCCTACGCTTCCTCACTACACAGTTTTAGTTTGCTGTTCAGCCCTAGGATCAGGTCTTGTGTGTATCCAGTGTTCTTCAGCTTGGCGGCGTTCACCTTTACTGATTTCTTCCCCCCCGGGCTGCCTCTGAGACCAGGCACACAGTTTTTTATTTTGGAGGGCAGTAGGTGATGTTTGATCCTGCATTGACCCGCGCCTGGCTGCCGTCACCAACACCTTTGCGCGCCATTATCTCTTTGCTAGTGCGTGTTATGTGCGAGGAGTGAGGGGAGTCAATCATCGCAAAAACCATGCTATTTCTCTGAGCCTTTGGATGCATGCAGGATCCTATTTTTAGAAACTAATAAAGGAGCGCTGACAAATAGAAAAATTCAATCTTTTCTCACCACGTATGCAGTGCTTGCTAAATACCTATTTAATCCATCTGTCAGAGTCCGCAACGGGAAAAAGGCAACTCGATATGCCGGTTTATGAACTTCTCATAGGGGTAGAACCTTCAAGTGGCTGTTTATCTGCCTTGTTACTAGCCTTCACCGTTATCGCTTGCCCACCAAGTTGAATGCCTGCTCTAGGACGTGGACCACCCTTTCGCATAGTTTCTCTTGCATTCAGGGGCTAGGGCGTATTTTTGTCTGACCTGCATATTTACACGGACAACTACTGCACGAAATAGGCTGTATTGTTGTGCTGTATAAGGCGTAAGATTCGTAGCCTCCAGAAAAAGGCAATCTCGTGCGGCTTTGCCACCATTTCGCCGCTTTCACCCACGGCTGTGGTTCAAGGCCTACTAGGTACTTTTGCCTCCTGCCGCGCATGAAAATGGAGGTTGTGCTCTCATTACGGTCACGGTGGGGTTGATTGTCCGCTCCATGTGATCCGGATTTGGATAACGCGGTAGCAATATCACTTTTCACTACTTTGCCTGTTTTAATCTGCAGTACTTTACTCCCTACCTGACGGCCGACCTAAACATGATGGCACGCGCCTTCGCGACCACCGTCGCAGAATTGGAAAATGAACTTGCTAAACTCATTCAAGATGGGAGCATTAAGGCGCGTATCGATTCACACAGACAAGTGAGTTTTGTGACCTGACCTTGTTTTCTGTTCTCCCTCGAGCCCTCGATTTCTCAAGATGCTGTTAAGTTAAGTGTTACTCTCCAATCACATACTTGTTGCAGCCATCTGCGATGAGTATCGTCCTGTGTCCTACTTTTTATAAATTCTTCTACCCCCCTCACATGATCCCAAAAATTTCTCCTTTCGCTGCTAGTACTGCTGTTACAACCTCGACTACTACTTCTTCTATTACAATAACGATCGAATGAATTTTATTACTATTAGGACAAGTAATGCATCTGTCAATGAATGAAGTCAATGAAGTCTGGGCCTGAAACGACAGTTTGTAGCTTATTTATCGTTATTAGCCAGCCATATTTCAACCCCACACCATACGGGCCAAAAAGTTGAACCCACTTCTAGTAGGTCCTTTAGTTTGGTCCTCTACCCGTTTAGCCAAAGACGGTGATCTAGTACAGAAGTCCTACTAAGCACATGTTTTGACGGAGTGTTTTAAGCCAGGTTTTAAGCTGACCTTATCGCCCTCGCCAGTTAGATAGAGACCCCGACTGAAAGGTGGCACTCATAAATGTATGTAGTAGGCTGAAAAAACGTCCCCAGGCCACCCTATTCGTCTTTCTAGGGTGAATCGAGTTCAGCATTCATAACTGCACAGGAGGACAAATCTGACAAATGGTCGGTGAACGCGGTTCTTGTTGGTTGCATGGATATTACGACATGTCCATCCGCACCTTCGGTGCCGACAATGCCGTGTTTATTCTGTCCACTTGGCAGTAACTTCGCTCTGGACATTTGAAGTTAACCTCTTCTTCAAACTGCCAGCTATGAATCCTGAGAAGCGCGTTTTCCGGGTTAGAGGCGATCTTTGAAAATGCCTGTCTTGCAGTAGTTGATGAATAGGTCGACTGATCTGAGACCTCGTTCAGTCGAGGCTACATTCTGTAAGGCAGCATAGCTTGACGCTAACAGGAAGATATCGTTAGGGAAGTCAAGGTCATTGGGACCGTCCTCTTGCAATGCTAGACCCCTGTAGGGGCCCTTCAGAGATGTAGTTACCTATACCTAGCACCGAATATCGAAAGTCAGGAGAAAGATTGTTTATATTAGAACGGGTACAGTAGTGGGATGCTGGTATGCCTTGTTCACGGCGATTTTTTTGCAAGCATTTAGTTTAGCTTCATTATTCGTTATTTGAATCCAAGAGAGCCGAACTCAAGCGCTACAGATAAGTCAATAAAATAGGTGACCGGCAGTTGCTGGTAGCCTTAAGTGAGTCCGCAAGTGCTCCGCAACTTCATTTCATCAGTTCATCCAAGTGTAGCTGGAAAGTTGGCTAGGGTGGATCTCCTGACTGGACCCACACTTTGAAAACATCAGAGAATGACGATGGCGAAGACCTTTGTAACAATGTCAATAAGGCTTGTATCATAATAGTTTTATCACCTCGTCTGAGCATCTTAAGAACAGGTACAAGACTGATCGTTGCTCAGTCACCAGGCCAGCTTTAATTTTCCCTCTGGCTGTTTAGTCGCCCCATTGAGCCAGAATGTCAAAGTATTGCCACATTAGAGACATCCGTGAGGACTCCATCTTCTCCGGTAGCCTTGTTGTTGCACGACGTCAAAGTTGATTATCTCCCGGAAAGTAGAGTGAACTGCAACTGCGGAACACTAATTTGATGATTAGATTGACCAACTTTTTAATTGCTGCGGGTAGCCAACGGTCTGATATGCAGACGTTTAGTTTTGGGGACCATATATTAGTCCGTTATCATGCACCCGCCAACGAATCCTTAGCTGACTAAAACACCTGTATTGTCTCTTACCTCCAAATTTCTTCATCTCTTTGCCATCACAGCTGCTCTGTGCGTTGAACGTTGACCAGCGTTGTTCAACCTTTGCCAACGCCATTCGTATTGCCGACGAATGTCACCTCCGTTGTCAGGCGGCAATCCTGCGCTCCAATCTCATCCGGCACGGTCTGGCTGCGAAGGTTTGATGCTCCTTTTTCCTCAATCTCAACCCTATAATTTATTTACTGGTTTTGAACAAAGAACACTTTAGGACGGAATCCATGCGTGTCTACAAACTGAGGTTGTTGTACGTATAACCTCAATATTACGGTCTCTTCTGAATTTCCGTTTCATGTATGGGAACGCCACTTCTAAACTTTTTCTCCTTTCCAGACGTTGCTCAGAAAAGTTAAAAAGCGAGGTCGCAACAAATGGCCAATTTAACGTTTGAGCGTATTTGAAGGAAGTTCCATTTTCGCTCACGCTTGTGCGTAAGGAGGCGGCTGTACACATCATGGGAGGTAAAATAGTGTTGTGTACATGTTATTGATTCGACTTCAGTAGCATGGAATTCATAAAGTCTTCCGGAGATTCCGGATTGAATGCAGGTTGACCTGCTTCACATTAGTCCCCCCTTTATCATCCAAGAGAACCGCGGACTGTTTCGAATAAGTTTAGTTGAGGTAGAATCTCTACTCTTATGATACTTTTCCACTATAAGAAAGCTCAATGAAACCTTATCTTCCACAAAATCGTTATGCCGGTAGCTTACTACTGACGTGGAGCATGCTAACCCAGTTTTGGAAGACTTAGTATCTCATCCCCTATAGCGTCGTTGCGTTGACCGATTTCGCCCACGTGTCACCTCGCAGCTGGCGTTCCGATTTTTACGCGCCTGTTGTTTTTTCTAAAATTCTTTGTTGACTGAGTTTTTGGTTTTTACTCTGACAGCAACCAATACCCTACGAGATGCGCGCAATGATCCAGCCACCGGCGAGGTGGAGAGGAGGCCTGTCCCGCGCAGAGCAAAGCGAGACCGTATAACTCCAGCACATCCATCCTCGTCCTCCCTCCCTTTACATTTAAGGTGTCGGTATCCGCTTATGTCTGCGACCAGTGAAATCATAATAATGCTACCTGCTCCTGCTTCTCGGTTGCTCTCCTCTGCCCGTTTTCGCATGTTTTATTTTTTCATCGTGAAACGTTATTTCTGTCATCATGTTTTTTTAAACTTCTTTGGATGCATTTGTTATGGGATCGCGGAATCTTATTCTGCCAGACATTTCAGAAGCTTGTGACGGGATTCCATTCCAAGTCCCCGCATCTGGCCAATCTACTAATTGCCACAAAATATACTACTAAACACTCATTAAGTAACCATGATTAGCCCATATTTGGGACTGAATTAGTCGATCTGTGAGTTATCCCAGTTTTAAATACGCCAAATATCAAACTTGATAGCCTCGCAGTAATATATTGCTCTCATTACTTTGACGTGTCTATGTAGAAAGGAACAATTTTGAAACGGCACTCGGGACGGGTGCAATAACGTGCAGCAAGCTCTGTATATAAAATTGTTGTGCGCTTAGGTAAAAGACTTTGTTTTTATCTGAGTTATGTGATTTACTAACACTTCCATGCAAGAATCCCCAAATTTCCGCCAAAGTACATGTATAAAAGTGACTTGAGTTCGTAGGCCACTTCGAATCCGTAGCCCTCGCCGACAACAACATGCCAAGCAGCCCCACACTTCTTGTCTAATTCGTCTTTCAGACATTGTGCGGCACTCTAGAAGGAAAATAAGTGAAATTTAGACAAAGTCCGCTGCCTCAATCATCAGCATATTTGATCAAAGTGATCCTGTGAACCTTCATCGCACATATTTTTCCATGAGGCAGTAGTTTTTTGGTGGACGGAGGGAAAACACTCGTCTCTTCGTGGTAAGCTCAAGCCCCACAAGTAGCTGCACAGAGGCAAGTAATATGGACAGAATAAAATTACTGACACAGACGAGGAAAACGGAAATTACAATTTCTGGCTTATTAGTCGTCATCAGCCGGCCATATCTGACTTCGGGTGTTGCAACAACTAGGACGTTTGACTTCTGATCCACAGGTCGCGGGTTCGATTTAAAGGGTTTACAAAAGCGGAGGTTCGGTATGGCTGGCTGATGACTACCCTTTCCGCTCTCCCCTTTACTTGTCGGGAAGTATTACGAATCGAGACAGGGAAGCTGAAATGGGGATTCTAGCTCATATGCCAGTATACAACGACCGTCAATCTGGACAACCAACGCAGTTTCGGCTGTGGTTGAGGGTACTCAACGCCGCGTGGGGATGGCGTTCATCGATTTATCGCGGTCAGTGGATTTGTAGAGGCGATTCATGTTCCTTTGCTGTTGGTTCTATAGATATGGTAAGTAGTCTGTTAGCAACAAGCTAAAACCACTGAAATGGCTACTTATTGCGTTTTCCAACGCCTTTTAAACTTCCTTATATACGATCTTGTGCATTTGCGTATACGAAGGTTCGACCATCGATTTCGATAAGGCCCACCGTGTATCCCACAGCATGGCGGCGCAGGAACGGTGAATTGTACGTGAAGTAGCTTCTATTAGTAGTAGTAGTAGGCTTACGATGAGTATACCCTGCTCTCTCCTCCCGCACCTGGGTGCGGTCTCACGAACAAGTCCAGAAGAGCTGAGGCGAGAGAGGGCAGGTGACTCGCGTGGTCGGAGCTGCCGTCTAGGCGTGCCGCCGCACCTGGCTCGGGTCCCACGGAGTGAATGTCAAAGAGACCACATAAATAAGGAGCCCGTGCAGCATCAGTTGACCATTACACAGACGCACAAAAGGCTGATTGGGTTGTCAGAGGTATCTCATCAGTTGGCAACTTTCGAAGTCACGGCTTGTAATACAGCGTAATAGCTAAATCACGTCAGATCTTTTATGCTGAGGAATATGCGTTGAGACAGTCAGTCTCACTCTCACTTGTCTCCTCCTAATAACATAGAAAATCTTGTGTTCTTACTCATCCCAGCATGTCCTTACACAGCTCACTGCTTTCGCATTAAGCAGTACATGCAAGGATGTCTTGATACATTTGACAGCTCTTATATGCTTTTTGTTGACACAGAAGCAGAAGCGATCGCTGGAACAAGAAGTTTATTGGCCTGACGTTTTGTATTATCACTCGAAACCATCGTCGAGACAGTAGCAGACGCTAACTTATAACCTACAGAGCCAAGTAGGTGAGTGGAGTCAATGCGGTAGGTACTGCGCACGTCTGCTACCTTAAAAACTAATTAACGCGCATAATACCCTCCCCTGCCCACGACGATGAATTTCGTTGCTGGTTGCAGTAGAATTATAATGTTTGTCATTTTAAAATGGTGTGTGGGGGACGAAGTGGAAAAGCGATGCTGATTGGACGTACCCTATTATCTGTCGGATATTTCTCACATGCTGTTACACAGTACTCCACAACTTCCGTGCGCATCTCCTCTGGCATATCCGAGCACTAAATACAAAATAGCACTTCAGAGCATGTGCTAAATAGAGAATAACAGCAAACCATCAACTAAAACGTCAAACAAAGACTTACGCATGGTAGTTTGCGCGCTCTGTTCAAAACTAATAAAATCAAAAGTAAATCGGCATAATATGAACTGGGCCGCAGGCAGCAGTTTGTCTGATAAAACAAATGGCAGATATTCAGGATGTAAGGGGATGTTTTAAGGATATAGTGTACAAGAGGGGACAGCTTGCAAGTGACAGGGACTGGATGACTGTCCGAGTGCATTTAAGACCATCCTGGTCGAAGGCTCCGGATTATTGGTCGCATATGACGTATTTGCGTTGTTTATTTCGTTTCTCCTTATGGGTCGGAGTAATTTATGTCTCTCTTATTTGAAGGTCGACGACCATGTGCTGGCTGTAACGGATATTGACATGCTTGGCCAACTATTTCTCTGAATCTTCGCTAAACACAACATTCATGTGCCTCATGCACTAAGAGCAATCTTTGCGTTTCTCATCAGTCAGTCAGTCCAAGACAACTAAGTCTGTTTCTATGTCAAAGTGCCAATGAGCAGTAGCGATCAAACGTATACAGTCATCTGTCCATTCTGCCGTTGGGTGAAATTAAGTGCCCAGAGCACTACAATCATTAATTCCTAATGGGAAACTTGTGCATAGCACTTAAGGTGCTGTCCCAGGCAACTGTGGTTATTGGCATAGCCAGAGCTCGGTTTGACTGTGCCAATTCTTGCCTGAGAGCGAGAGGTAGCGGTGGTAGCTGCCAATTTTTAGAGCCATTTAAAGCTTGACCAATCGATGTGTGTTGCATTAGCCGAGGGATGGTACGACTTGTAGTCCATTTTGCATCGGCCGTAGGGTGGCGTGTTCAATTAGTGCTTGAGCAGACGGGACTATCTGTGCACACGCGTGGGTCTAGTGATTACAGTTTGGAAAATCTGGAAGCGCTCGCTACGAAGATACATGACCTTGAAGCAGCGGACCTCAGAAAAAGACGTCACACATCGTAATGTTGGCCGTTGACAACCCCCTACCCGCCGGACGCAAAACGAAGTAATGTCAACCATGAAGCAAAAGATGAAAGGACCGAGTTGATCCGGTGAATTTTCAGGCTGCGTAGTGTGACAGGTGTTCAAAAGAAGAAGAGTCAATTGCTGAAACATGTTTATTAGCCTGAAATTTCGGATTCTCGCTCGAACCCAGCACCAGAGACAGTTGAAGAAAAGGTAAATGGGGCATAAGGTACACAGTATTTATGAGACGTGGTTGCCGGGCCATCACTGGTCTCGTTTCGTTGGCAGTCTTCGTGTTCATCGCTTGGCTCGTAATTGATTCCATACCCGAGTCGTTAATGGCCTTGATTTCATAACCGTTGTGGATTACGGGCGCGACAAAGAATGGACATATTGCTCGCTGTCATCGGGACTGCTGGCCACTCGCATCTTCTCTGCGTAGCTAAGAAATTTGCCCAGGCTAAATCGAAACCTAAAATATATGCGACTGTCTCTGGTGATGGGATTGAGAGAGCATCCAAAACGTCTGGCCAATAATCGTAATATCCCAGTGATCTTCTCTTCTTTTTCTGAACTGCTTCCTGCAACTCGCCCGTTCGCTTCTGTAACAGGATTTGCTCATACCAGAGGCTAGATTAATGCTTCCGAACCTGTGTCAGGACTTTTGCTGGTGTGTTCTCATCAATGTGTACCGATGAGTTGGTACTTTGGAATGAGACAGAAAGGGTGCGTCCGACGGTGCCTATAAGTGAATGCTGAGCCTAACGAATCCGTCAGTGAATAATTTCACTGTCATCTAGACTCGAAAGTGAGATTTATTGCGAAGCGTGTCGAGGGCTGGCAGTTTTATTGAGTTAAATAAAATGAAGTGCGCTGTCAGTCCGGGAGATAATGAGGGGAGTGCTAATGATAGAGACAATATCAGTGTCTTAAAATGGTGAAAAACACCCAATGTTCACAGACTTGAATGGCTGTTCCCTAACTACACTGGGAATCCTGTGGCAGAGTTTTATTGAGAGCACTGCCTCCGTCTTGAAGCAGGTTTAAAACTGTGTTCTTATCGTAGCAACATCTAGTGACAGTGGAAAATTTAGAGCTAAATTCGAGAATGAAAATTATTGACGGTCGGGTGCGATTCGATCCCGCCTATGTCACCAACATGTGCTGGGTAACGTTGTGAGATCATTTCCGGGCGCAGCAGTGACTCAGCTCACGTCAAGTCTGAAGCGAAGTGGGACATAAGTGGGGTGCCTGCCGGTTTTGGTGGTTGCAGCTGACGCCGACTGACATAGGCGCGCATTAAAAGGACACTAGAGCATTTGCTAAACTTTCCCTGAAGCTCAATATGATGACGGTTGTGTGCCACTGATCGTTTGTGGTAAACTGATCAGCAATGACTATCAACTTCCTCCGGTTCACTGATACAGAAGAAAGAAATGAATTATACGCATCCTATTCCGTATTCTGGATAATTTCGTGCTAGGCCTTCTGATTTCATCAATTCTGCAACTAGTGCCGAAGGGCGTCCTTTATTAATCTAGGGTCGTTTAATTTGCTTGTCATTTCACAAGAAAGCTCAGTCTGCCACCAGTTGCTGCGCGCATTGTATCAAGCTTAAAAATCTTAATTTACGCTGAGAATATTTTTTTAGGTTAGCTGGATTATTCTTTAAGAGTTACACACACTTATTGAACACTTTCATATGCTAATTATTTTTAACCTACAATCTTTTCAAATGGATACTGAGAGTAATCTGCTATCTAATTTCGTTATACCAGTGTCCGTTCATTATATGTATTTGAAACCATCAAGCGCTGAAGGTGTGCATTTGTTTACGACTACGTTTTCCGTCCAGATACCTACCCTGGACAACTAAATAACCTTTGGTTTTATAATTTTTGTGCTTACTAAGTCATACTTGTAAACTTATTGAAATACCTATCTCGCAAAACATGTAAAATTCAATAAAATTCCATATTTTATATAAAAACAATGCAAAAACGTAAAATTGCATTCGGTTTCATAGGAGTGCGGACAAAGACCAGAGACACGGGATTAGCCATTTTGGGTTATCAAGCATAATCAGCCAGCCATTTCCCACCTCAGACTTTCGATCTCCACAACTCGAACACGAATTCTGTTGTCTTGAACTTGAGCGCTCTAATCGTTGAGCTACGGGCCCATTTTCCTGTCGATTGCATTTCTTAATCTTAATTAATAATTTAATAGGCAAACATAAACTCCGGTTAAATGAATTAATTATGACTGCAAACCTGCAATTGATATGCTGGTTTGGATTTTCAATGTTAAACAGATTTATTATTCTTGTGAGTAACTTAATATTCTCACATTAATAATTATCTGAATGTACTTGCCTACGTTTGTGAGCAGAAACTGCGGTCAACGTCTCTCGTTCTGTTTCTTTTTCTTTTTTGGGCCTATGGACAAAGACAAGTAATACTGGAATATCCCCTTCTGATTTATTAGGCAACGTCAGCAAGCCACATCGAACCCGAGGATGGGATCACTCAGGATTCGAACTCGAGCTTGAAGACAAACGTTCTACGATTCAGTGACGAGTCCGATGTCTTGTCAGGGAATACCACTTACTGCGATAGTGGATATTCCCGATGAGTCAACTTGTTAGTGCCTCAGTGAAAAGGTGTCTTATGTAAAGATCACGGTGCAAGAATCCATGTTTAGATCCAGGTTATTCAAGGTTGGCCTGGTGTATGGCCGGCTATCGATGTCTCTTTTGACTTTGTGTATACTAATTCATTAAGTGGCTATACCAGGGGCTGAGAGTAAATTCATAATTTTTATTGTCCATGGCCAGGGGAAGTACTTTGTTGTCTGTTTTCAAACTCGTCGGAATGATTTGTGGTTAGGGTGTAGGTTAACATCGGCTCCGTCCGAAAAGCTCTTAGTTGTTGCGCATAGAAACGAATCTCTTTGAAAATTTCGATTGATCTTTTTTTCATCTGCACGAGGACTTGTTGCCACACCATTGTTAATGGCTGCGTCTCAAATGGATCTGGGTTCTGGATTTTATGTTTTCCTCTACAATTTACACTTTTCAATGTCTGACCACGATCTGTTTTTGGTGCTCTGCTCTTGATCTGCTCTTGGTTCTTTCGGTCTTCTTCGGCTTCGGAAATAGTCACGTTACGGTCGATTACAACTCCGTGCGCAAGGTGTTTACGGTTTCTCTGGATAGGTGGTTATGTCCTCGACTCAGGATTTTTGCCTTGTAAAAAGCGAACGTGAAAATGCAATTTGTGTTTTGTTTTAACACTTAGGCATGAAAAAAATTATTTTGGGTATTTGTTTTTTTCCATCGCCAACGTTCTTAATTTCCTAGTCGTTGCAATGGGTCTGGTAGATGTCGCTCGAAGTTTAAACTCTTGGTTTGGGCAGTTTGTATCATGATTAGATGTTTGGACGTTTTATTCAATCTATTGTTTCTGCCTTTGCCTGCAGCCGAAGAATACAAATAGTTGCCATTTGTCTAGGCTGTCTGTGAAAGTTGACAAAGAACATTATAAGGTAGTGAAGTCAATTGTTTTTTTAAGCTCTAGCATTTTTTTTCAGAGGTTTGCGCACTCTTTCGTAATCTGTCGCATATTTGGCGCTTTTTGAAGTGGCTCAGAATTTAGCTTGCGCTAGTAGCATTTTATGTTTTGCCGATTTAATTTCCAGCTTTTTGCCATGACGCTTCTACTGGGCTCGCGACCCTAGTTTGATGGTCGCGTGCGTGTTTGAGTGCAATTTTAAGGCCAACAATCAAAGGCCTATTCGCACATACATCATTAAGCGTAAGATAGCGAGCCTTACACTTTAAAATTGTTACCAGTACGTTCTTGTAGCTAACAACGTTTAATCTTCCCCTATTCTCATTTTCTGTCAAAAATAATTCAATAATTTAACCATGTTGGTCTGTTTTTCTAATATTGTACTAGGTTAAGAGTTTTTCGGTTGTTCTCTTCCGGTAACGTTTTTTGTAACATGCATGCATGCAAATAAATAAAACTATCGCTTATTCCATTTGCGTAATCCATTTTTTACTTTTTTTAAAAAAATGAATATAAATTAAAATTTACTTTTATGAATGGATATGTATGGACACGTTTCTCCTCGTTCTGTCCCTCTTGTTCTACCTCTGTTACTTCCATTAGAAGATTTCGAAAATTTACCGACTCTGTCGCGTCACCATATGAACGCTCAAGGCCATCTCACATCCAACACAAAATAACCCAGAATATTTTAGTGATATTTTAGCCAGAATTTAGAGAACTGCAGAATCTAAGGGCGCCAACGTGCTCTAAGGAGAACAGAAAAAGGAATAATTTAGAGGTGGCCCTTAAAGTATGAGCTAGCAGTTAAAGCGGCTTAGCTAGTTAAAAGTTGAATGTGCTGGAGGAAACAAAGAAAACTACTAATTTTAAAATTGGCAAAAGAGGCGCAAAGGTAAATCTACCTGTGAGCGCAAAGTAAACGTCTTTCTGCAGATTCTTTACCAGAAATCTGACCCTAACCTTGCGAAATTTCAAAAGTCAAATGTGTTGATCAGCTGAAAGCTCTAAAATATACCTCAACCTGTATACACATATACAACCCTGTTAAAAGCGTCTATTATGGTGAGATCGCCCCATTACAAACTGGCGTTTAGAAGAAAACTCAAATTTGAAGGCTATCTATTAGCTATAAAATGGGGATATATTATAAATTATAGGTTTCATTAAGAGTAAAATTAGGCAGACTACGACATCCTGTACCAAATGTGCTTTGTTGTTAGCCCTTCAACATCCTGTTAACTATAAAGCAATTAAGAGAATAAAGTATGCCATTAATAAGAGCAGTAAGCAACGCGAAATAAGCTACATAGCAGAGGAAGATTATTCGGGCTGTCCGCGAATGCAGCTTATACTCTGAGTCCAGTAAGTACACGCATATCGACTGGAGGGCAAAAATTTAGTATTCACTTTGAGTATTAATGGACAAAGAAGAGCTGTGTCCAAGACAAGATGATATTTTTAATGCTTATAAGTAATTGGATACTTCTGAGCTGCATTAATTGGCAGTCCTTTGTTTCCTTGTTCTGTCTTGAGACACTTTATGGCGTTTTAATGAAAAAGGCGATCACCGCTGTGTTCCCTATTGACATTCGATAAAGCAGTAAACTCACGTACAGTTATGATTTGTTTAACCTGGACCAGCCATAACTGGCATGCTACGTGAATGCTATTTGCCTCGTTCTTGGATTTACAAATAATTTAAAATGATTATAGTTCAGTATAATTCATTATGTTTAAGGGTAAAAGGTATCTCTTTTGATGACCGTTTTGAAAACAAAAAGACACTGTTTAATTTAAAATATATTTTAATTCTATAGATATGTTAATTTAAAGCAGGGAAAACTTGTTAAGTTCGAAAAATACATTTTTATCAATTAGATTAATGGAGGTGTACTTTGAAGGACCGAGTAATCTAGCTAGGATTAAGAGATATCACCGTTATCTGTAAATAAATAAATAAATTGTATATTTAAGGCCCAGAGGGCCCCATCATTACAAACATAGTGTCGTGGTTTAAATAAATACAAAGTGGATAATTACTGAAATATGTGAGCATCCATATGAACAGAAATGAGTAGTATGTTAAACATATCCGATTCAGAACGATTTGCCATTTTTAAAACAAAAGTCAACAATCTTTGGCATATACGGTGAACTGGAAAAGAAGCAGTAAAAAACTCCTAGGGTTTAATCGGAGGCAAAGTTCGGTGAGCCGCCAATTTAAAAAAATAGGAGAAAAACTGCTTCACTAAAAAATTAATAGCTAAATGCAATGGGATAGTATTGTGATGTTGCTGACAACGTATGAGGGTTCGGAACGCTCCTTGTCGGGTGAAAGATAATAAAGCAGTCAGAGCTACTGTTGATAAACACCAGTGGAGGTGAGAGAGGAGGAACTCATCGTAGAAAACAGGGTCGAAACGAAAAGGGGACAGTAGAGGTCACGAGATCATCATCGAGATGCGACCTTGCTGGCTGCATAGTCCACCACCAAAGAGGCGAAACCATCAGAACCCGCCTCGATCATAAACAGAACATGGAGACTATCGTCAGTTTTGCAAATTCGGAGGAAAGTATCAAGGTTGTCAAGAGTTGGCGATGATAGTTTATAAGGATGGGACGAAAAAGTAGGGTTATATAAACCGTTGGTTTGGAATAACAGGGATTTACTGTCCGGTTGAGCGGTCAATTTTGAAGTAAATACTAGTGCACTTTTTGTTTAAAGGCTTATATCGTAGCTGCCATTTAAACATCTTCCGGAATTCTGTTCCAAGACACCGACAACAATTATAATGTTTATTGATATGACGCTTAGGCGCCATCAATCTCCTGATAAAACAAGCGGTGACGAACATTTAGTAAAAATAAAGTTCTTTGAAGTTTGAGATAATTCCCACGCAGATTCGTTGTTGTGGCCAGTGTGAAGAAATCATTGAAGTACAGGGCATAGTCCCGATTCAACACGAGCTGGTATGTCTGTATGAGATATGCTCAGATTTGCCTGTACTCCAGGGAAAAATTTAAGCCCGTCAAGTCTGCATTAGTAAGATAAGGATTTTTGGCCTTTCATGAATTCTGTTCTCCTCCTTACGACATCAGAATGCGCAGGGTGGTTGGATGGAGAGAATATAGCATCTATGGACGTTCGTATGATTTAAGTGGTTGATTTTTTAAGATTTAAAAGGTCCGAACAAAGTGCAAGGAAAACAAATTGCCAAAGGAGAACTTATATGTCTTTGAAGTAATATGACACTTATAAGACAAATGAAAATTGAAATACTACTACACTTTTCTGTTAGAGTGCACGCAGGCAACCAATCCCATCTAATTTAAGGAAGGTGTAGCAGGGAGCCTGATTGATTGAGACAGAAAACGAAGCATCAGGAAACAATACACTACACTTACATACATATTCAAATTATCAAGTAATTAACCTTCTATCAGCCGCGTGGGATAAACAAAAGTCAATATCTGCATAACATAATAGGAAAAGGAATAACGATAGACGTCAATAATCAGACCGGACGCTGAAGTATGGAATTGCAAAAAAATCCCTTCGATTTTTAGTAAAGCTGAGTGTGCGTGAATGCATATATTTTCAGAATGAGTATGTGATAGTGCATGCACTTTTCTTCATCACGCGATGATATTTTTACCATTTCTTATAAATTAATCAATTCTTATTTTAAGGGCCATAATGGCACTATTAAAACCCTGTATAAATAAATAATTTTATTTAATGCCTGTTTACTAGGATCCTCTGTCAGGAGGTTATGTGATTTTGTTAAATGGGCCTCCTACGCAAAGGAACTCAAGGTTCTGATGAGAGAGCATTATCACACGTGAGAGTAAGTCCATATTTAAGAAAACTACATACCATATGTTCATGCAGCAGAATACGTTCTTGAAGACCGCTGAATTATCGAGCAATAATAAGAAAAGCCATCTTATTGGGCCTGCATGATGGCCCTGACAATTTTATGGGACTATAAAAGTGGCCGTTATTCGATAGAAAGTGTTTGTTAAACGTGATTATTGAACGTAAAATCAAGCTTTCTTCGATGGAAAGTTTCTTCCATTGGAAAAGAGCAAAATATTTCCAATGAAGTTTAGATCCGGACTCTCGGTGGGGATAAAAATAAATTGTTGACATGAGGTAGAATGGTTTACTGTCTGCGTAAACGTTAATCTAAAACGTTATTTAATTCATCTCACCTTACTACGATGAGCAGTAGTACTATAATGCAAGATTATGCTGTCCAATCCTCATTACTGGATGCTGCTATTGGCCAAAGATATTGTTAATAATATCCGTAAACCATTTTAGGTGCGCTTCAATTTTGCTGGCTGTAAAAATCGTCGGTCATTGAGAGTTTTGGAACTTTGCGACAGCCCCCTTTGTCATACGTGAATAAATGGGTCGGCTTTGTAGGCTTATCTTAAAAACGATCTCATTTCCGAGCCAAATGCTCTTCCAAAAGGGAGTGCTCCTTAGCTAATTAAAGGATCTCCCATTAGTTTCCTACTTAAAAAATGTTTGATCATGATCTTTCGTGGTTGGATTCTAATTCCGCCATAATTTGTATGATTTAAATCAGGAAGAGCATCAAAAAATGCTCCTTATGACTAATTTTCGCGGTTATGTGATGCTATTTAAACTCTAGACTATGCAGCCATTATATTGGCATCTCTTACGGAGACGGGATCCACCGTTGAGTCGTGGACTACAGTGGAAATGGCACGTGTTGACGCACGCCAAAATAGGCCAAGCTGCGAAAAATGCTCAGGCAACCAGACAACCAATCAGTATGCGCCGCTGCACCGAGCACGCGTCAAGCCCCGACGTACGCGTGCGGCCCAAATTCGAGAATTTTCCGCGAGGGGGATTTCCAGCGTGAGAGGCGACCAATCAATGCGAGCCACATTGCAGGCCAGAAAGTTCCAGAACGCTCTTCGTCACGATTGGTCGGAATGTTCGAGAACCTCGACAACTCAATAAATAGACGAGAGTGGATGAGCTTGAGATCTGCTGTTTTCTGTCGGCCCAGAATAAAGGGCTTTCTCGCAGAAACCGGCTTTGCCTTCTCCTCTAGCACACCCGTCGGGATATAACAAACTGGTGACGCAGATGTCCGAACTTATGATTACAGCTGAACAAATGCAGCAGTTACTCGACGCACAACGGGCCAGTTTCGCGGCTCCATTTTCAGAAATTCAAAAAAGTTGGACTCTGGCTGGGAAGAACAGACGAAAAGAACTTGAAGATCGGATCACAGAATTTAATTACGATCCCGGCGGCGTCAACTTTGAAGTTTGGTACCGAAAATATGCACTTCTATTTGAAGAGGAAGTCTAAAATTTGGAGGACAAAGAGAAGGTGGAAGTTAGGTTTTTGAAGCAAGGCCAGCGCGAACATGACCGGTACGTAAAGTTCATTTTACCAAAGAAACCGGTAGATATTTCATGTGAAGAAATTGTTAAAAATTTGAAATCGTTATTTAGTTTCTCAAAGTCCTTATTCAATCGACGTCACCAGTGTTTTAACATAGAACGGCAGCCTCAAGAAGACTATTTTGACCTAATTGACCGATTTTATTATGCCTACCTTAATAACAATTCGTACGCGAATCGGATACGACCGTACGAATGGTCGGACGCGAATCGGATACTACCATGACCAATTTGATGGATTTCATGAGTTATGACCCGGTTCGAAAAATCACCGCACACTGCGTCCATTACAATTTTACATCAATAAAGAACCGATCGTTAGGAAATATATGGCTTTTTGTGGTTTAAAAAATTAATATTACATTGCTTAAAAATGCTAATTTTTTAGAATAGGTACAGATAACTAACATGTGAAAAGATTGACCTAGTTGAGTAAACTGAAGTTTTAAATGTATAGGAAGCGTGATCATGCAATTAAACGAGGGAATGAAGCAGAAAAAGCAAAATTACTTTTGAAAATAGTCTTTTAAGGAGTTTTGCACATACATATTCCTCTGGATTAAGCGCAACGTAAAGTATGGCCGTCATCAAGCAGCCTAACATGAAAGTGTATATTCCAACACCGTTTCACAAGAGTTGGTAGTTTTTCTTCCGTTTATATATTGTCTTAGATTCTTTTGACCAAAAAAATCAGATTTTTGCTTCATTGCGCCGATAGAGACGTCACATTAATATAATATTTCATTAGCTTACATGTTCACAGGTCGGTCAATGTTGGAGTGGTGGAATGTCGGTGAAGATGCCGGTGACCCCTTCCACTCTCGAACGCTGACCCCCTATCCCCACGAGTACCGTCGCCGTTTATCGTATCGGTATCCTCCGTTCAATGTCAGCATCCCCTCGTCCCGACCCTGCAGTTGCCCACATCGTTGCACTCCCCACCGGTTATCCAACAGACATGACGTAATTCTCCCCACTCCAAAAGGGACATCGCTTCATGTAACGCTCCCTTCTTTATTTTCTATTGTTCCCTTTCATACCTTTATATCCTTCTTTATAGTAGAATCCATTTCCAACATTTCTGCCGTTCCTTCTAATGACTGTTGCGTTTGAGTGATCGGCATGGTGCTTAGAGACCCTGTTCAATATGCGCATCGTCTAATAACGACTACCGGTGCGTTACTCGCCCGTGTGTGTGTGTGCAAACCTCGAAGTCTTCGGCCGCTACAGTATTGGCAATTCGACCGGGCACTGAGCTGTCAATCCCGCGCGCACCGTGTCACGCCATTTTCTGCGCTGTCGTGCTGCGACGCGGTCACTTAACTGCCTGCACCCCTGTTCTGTCTATACTGAGCGTTTTTTTGCTTTTTTACAGAATGTTTAGAGCAGTATCTATGAGAACACTTAGGAGACGTGACCAGAAAGTTTTTCTGAATGATTTACGTCAAATTGCCGAGAATATGAGGGAAATGTATCCGTCCGACTCATCTTAATCGTCGTGGCATCTGACCTCTTCCTCTAGTTCATCATGTGACGACTTAGAGATTTCCTCTGCTGATGAGAATATAAGTTGGACGTCAGATGCATCTGACGTGGTATTAAAAAAACTGTTCAAGCACACCTAAAATATTTGAAAAGGAACCTACGTTTCAAAAGGCTATACGCTCGCGTATACCATTGATTCATCAGAGCAGTCTTCGGAAGATTACCGACGGCTGACCTCTGACCTTCCTGCAGACGCACGAACGCTGTTGGCAGGGGAAATTAATGTTTCAACGGTGATGGCAATGAACAGTGGTGAGTACGTTCATTTAGTACTTGTGAAACAGTTAACTGAGCAGTTTTGAGACCCTACAAGGCGTCTAATAGGCAATATTGTTGTAACTTAGTTAGCTATTGATGGGCTCCCTATATATAAGAAAACTAAACGTGGGTGTTTACCTATCATAGGTAGAATTATGGAGCCCTTTGTTTGTGAACTATTCGTTGTGGGAATTTACTGAGGCTATGGAAAGCCTTCAGATGTAAAAACTGTATGTAGGCCCCTCGCTAAAGAATTAAAATCTTTGGCCAGAGATGGTCTGCTTGTCGAACATATCAAGAGGACCCTTGGGTTTCGTTTAGCAGCTGTAATTTTCGATGCTCCAGCGAGAGCTTTTATTAAGCAAATTAATAATTTCAACGCCTATTATGGCTGTGAGAGGTGTTGCGTTAAAGGCGATTACGTAGATAAAGTAGTATATGATAGTTTCTCAGAGCGTTTGAGGACGGATGTCGATTTTCTCTCCGCATAAATGACTGTCATCGTATCGGCACTTCACCATTGCTAGCATGTAAGGTGGGAATGATTACTTCCTTTCCTTTGGATCTTCTAATTTTAGTTTACCTGTGTGTTATGCGACGGATTCTGAACTAGTGGCTGAAAAGCCCAAGACAAAGTGCATTTCCGGTTGTCACCTGAAGTGATAACTACGGTGAATGATAGATTAACGGCCACTACCACCATCGGGTGGTTCGTTTTTAACAGTTGGTACGACGCCATAAAATGGGTTACTTCTGGTAGGCGATAAATTAGGAGGTGTGCAGAATATTGCCCGCTATTCAAGTGGTGACATAGGCTTAGTGTTTGTAGAGTATGAAAATGCTGAGGATTTTTTATAAAGCTACATTAGGGAACGTACTTAAAACAAGCCCATTGCCGTCCACCGTCTGGAAATACGCATGCTTCCCCTTAAACGGTCACCTGGTTTTAATCGAAATCACTTGACGATGGGACATGGAGGACTGACATCATGGAATCAGCCAAGCATGCCGTAGACATGATATATATTTTGAAGACTGCGTTGGACGGTAACTTTCCCACATATTCTCGTTCTAGGTTTTTTTCTCACTGTAACTCTCACCGTTATACGGTCGCTGTCCACCAATCCTACAACCCAACAGTCACGCAGCTATTGATTCGTGGACAGTGAAGGGAGGCAGTGAATGATTAGATAGTTTTTGAATTCCTAATTCCTATTTTTCCTATTGGGTTGCAGCTCATTATGTCGGAAGATGGATTTCATAGTGGGCGTCCCAGAAGGAATAAGAAATGCCCTATAGATTCCAACGTTTTCGTTACGAACATCCCGTTCCTCTCGTCGTCATCGGTACGCAGAACAATTACGACCGTTAACATTTTTTAGGACAATTCATCTGGTAGCAGCGGTTCTAGCATAACTATGCCTATTGCCCAGTCTCCTTCACATGCGGGTAAGCCATTACCCTCCATAGATTATCTTTCTAGACGGGATTCGGCGCAAACGAAAGAGGCGACGTGGTAATAAAACAAGACGACCCAGCCAATCAGCCATCAAAGCAAGTCTTCGATGGATAATGCAAAGCCAAATGCAAGAAATTTGGCTTTTGCAGGCTTTGAAAGTGGAAGTGGCGGCCACACGGCATCGCCTGGATGAGCACATTGGTAGCTGCGGCACACATGCGTCCCAGCCTACTGCAAGGGAGTCCGATTGTACAACAAACGTCGACCCTTGATGAAGTTGATGCCCTGACCAAAGCCGTCGCAGACAGTGCATATAGGCAGCAATTGGTAGGTTGTCTGGAAATTACTTACCGCCTAACTAGGTTACCCATTTGGCCTCCCTTGGTGGCGATAGCGTCAGCAATTTTGCTGATCGCGTTTTCACAGCCCTCTTCGCTGATGAGGTGACCTACCGGTTAACTTTACTACGGTCGGCACCAGGACAAGAAGGCCCTTTTTCCTTTCCCCTTTAGACGGACTTCTTTTGGGCAAGGCATTTCTCATTATTAACTACTTCATGTGCACCGCAGACGCGTTCAATTTTTGAATAATCTACAAAAAGGCGGATAAATTGCAGTTGGAACAATCTTCCAAAAATGCCTTTGAAAAGGCATATGACCGACTGCAGAAAAAGGGCTTAAAGGCAGCCCAGTGGCAGTGTGCTGACGGTTAGTAGATTTTAATAATCAACGTTGTATACAAAAATTTCCTACATAAAAACATGCGCATTGTTTACTCACTATCACTAATTTCATTGTCTTTTCATTACAGGGTGGATACCCCATGAAACGGCCGAGGGATTGCCGTGTCCGTCAACACAGGACTACGGATTTGGAGACATTTATGATATTTATTTTTTGTACACTTAGGCTTTGCATATTTTTAAACAAAATATATTTCACTTGCTCACTCAGTCTTCTGAGAGTCACTTTATCATTAATAACTATTATATTAGAATGTAATCGGCTTCGTTTTTTAACCGTTTAGCTAGTATGGGCGTCTACCAAAGGAGTAAGGGGTTCCGCTGTGCGGTTGAAAAACGAGATACGAATTTTCGGATCCAATTCACGTCCGAATAATCGTACCGTCAGATCCAATTCGCGTCCGAATTGTTATTAGGGTTTCAAACACACAAGAGAGTGGCCGAATATATACTCCGATTTTGCGATGATATGTGAATTTTCTACCCCTTCCGTTTCAAGTTTCCTTATTCATTTATAGTCAACTGCAGACCGAAATTGTCTTTTCAGGCTTCGCGTACTCCGTGACTGCGAAAAGTCGCGGTGTATCATCGCGTCTCGTATATAGGCACGTTTAAGATCCTAACTATCGGTGTGGTAATACAAAGTACATATGAAAAAGTATATTACAGCGTTTTTTGGTACAAAATGCCATAAATTTGCATAAATTCCAGGAGATATGCTGCGCTGTAAACATTACGGAAGAGAACCTGAAGAAAAAGTATGCCGAACGCATGGAGATATCAGTCGGAACGTGCACAAAAACTGTAGTTAGTTTAAGGGTGAAGCCAGGAAGAAGCCAGTATTCAGACAGAGTCGACGCGTTCCATTTGCAGTACAATCAGCGGTTGAGGAAGAACTGGAACGTTTACAGCAGAATAGCATTATCTGTCCCACAAACTATTAAGCGTGGGCAGCCCCGATAGTGACGGTAAAGAAGCCTAATGGGAGAATAATGTTGTGCGCCGATTATTCAACTGGGTTGAATGACGCTTTAGAAGACTTTCATTACCCTCTGCCGACTGTATAACACATTTTTGCGACGTTACATGGAGGAAAAGTATTCGCAAAGGATTTATCTTTATGAGGCATATCTACAGCTACCGGTTGATGAGGCCATGCAGATGGTGACAATTAGTACACATAAGGGTCTATTCAAATATACTCGTCTCAACTATGGCGTCAAAACGGCACCCAGTATACGCCAGCAGCTTATGCACACCATGCTTACAAATATCCCTGGTACATACGAGGAGATGCTTCAGAGATTCGATAAGGTCATGGAAAATATTATTTATTATGGCCTGATGTATGACTACAGTATCTAAAACCTTAGGTTCGTGTTTACCGTAATCCAAAAGACTATTTTCGGGATGGAAAAGAGGTGTTTACCCGAATTTATAACCCTGGCGAGAAACCGCGGGTAGTGGGCATTGTCAGAAAGTCGAAAGGCAATGTCTTGAAGATGGAAAGGGCAACAGGGATAATTAAACGACATGTGAACCTGCTTAGACGGAGGTTTACCATGGATGGCCAAATAACCCTCGATTTGCTATGTGACACTTTTGATGTCCCTACCTTCTAAGAAGACACAAGGCCAATACCACCTCCCGTTTGCAAGAGTCATAGAAGAAGAAGCGATATGTGGTCCACCTTTAAAAAGCGGGAGGTGTTACGGAGACGGGATCCACCGTTGAGTCGTGGACTACGGTGGAAATGGCACGTGTTGACGCACGCCAAAATAGGCCAAGCTGCGAAAAATGCGCAGGCAACCAGGCAACCAATCAGTATGCGCCGCTGCACCGAGCACTCGTCAAGCCCCGACGTACGCGTGCGGCCCAAATTCGAGAATTTTCCGCGAGGGGATTTCCAGCGTGAGAGGCGACCAATCAATGCGAGCCACATTGCAGGCCAGAAAGTTCCAGAACGCTCTTCGTCACGATTGGTCGGAATGTTCGAGAACCTCGACAACTCAATAAATAGACGAGAGTGGATGAGCTTGAGATCTGCTGTTTTCTGTCGGCCCAGAATAAAGGGCTTTCTCGCAGAAACCGGCTTTGCCTTCTCCTCTAGCACACCCATCGTGATATAACAAACTGGTGACGCAGATGTCCGAACTTATGATTACAGCTGAACAAATGCAGCAGTTACTCGACGCACAACGGGCCAGTTTCGCGGCTCCATTTTCAGAAATTCAAAAAAGTTGGACTCTGGCTGGGAAGAACAGACGAAAAGAACTTGAAGATCGGATCACAGAATTTAATTACGATCCCGGCGGCGTCAACTTTGAAGTTTGGTACCGAAAATATGCACTTCTATTTGAAGAGGAAGGCTAAAATTTGGAGGACAAAGAGAAGGTGGAAGTTTTATGTTTTTGAAGCAAGGCCAGCGCGAACATGACCGGTACGTAAAGTTCATTTTACCAAAGAAACCGGTAGATATTTCATTTGAAGAAATGGTTAAAAATTTGAAATCGTTGTTTAGTTTCTCAAAGTCCTTATTCAATCGACGTCACCAGTGTTTTAACATAGAACGGCAGCCTCACGAAGACTATTTTGACCTAATTGGCCGATTTTATCATGCCTATTATCAAGCAGACCTAGAACAGGTAACTAGTCCACAGATGAAGGCACTCCTTTTCATTAAAAATCACTAAACTCTGCCGGTGGATGCTGACGTCCGCACACGATTGCTCGCTCGGCTAGATCAGAAATCCGAATGACGGTGCAACAAATAGCAGACGTGTGTCCAGATCATTAACATCAAAAACGCCACTAGGCTGATCAGTGACGTAAACAGCCAAACTGTGCGTGCTTTTGAAACGAAAGCGAGCAGACCGAAGGAAAACACTAGTTTTGCAAGGAAACCAAAAACGGCTTGCTGGCATTTTGGCGGGAGGCATTTTGTGTCAAAGTGTCTATATCGCACGAGAAGGTGTTACAAGTGTTAGTACTCAGCAACAGAGTGAGCTCACTTATATCGAATATGTTGGCTGTGAGATTTGCCATCAATGACGGTTGCGGAAGGTTGCCTGCCAAGGTTAAGAGCTGATAGAGAGGGGGGATTGAAGTAGCAGTGTTAGGGCAGAGGCAACACATTCTTATCCATTCATCTCAGACATATCCTTGATCCAGTTGACGCTATATACCTTCTCCCTTTGACGATTCCAGTGTGTTTTTTACGTGGTCACGCTGAACGAGCACATGAATCCGGTAGGTCAAGTTCTTTCCGACAGACCAACGTGGTTGCCCTTTCAGCTGCTCATTGCCGTATCCGTTCATAGTCGACAGTAGACAGAAACTGCCTCGACATCTTTAACTAACGATGTGACAGAGAGAAGTGTTGGCATGTTGGGTGCATTCCTACATTCTTTAATATTGAGGGTTGTAAACAATTACTGTCTTATAAGTCAAATACTGCAATTTACCTCAAAAACGTCACCGATATGCTAATATTCTCGTTTCTTGAAAACAATATTATTTATCTGAGTCAATATCACCAGAGTTTCATGGATGCAAAATCCAATTTTACTGTTCTAAAAGCGACTTAGTAGAAACACTTTGTACTTCTATACTTTATTTGCAGTAAAAGCACGCACAAAACAGCCATGATGTGTGATACTGAACAACATATAAAAATAATTAGGTATAACAAAAAGTCAGATATTTGTCATAACTGCCCTGTTTTTATTGCGTAAAAGAGATGTTTACAGTTTTTTTCTTTTTCTTATTTTCTTTTCTTCTTTAGCGCTATAGTTTCTTTAAATCAAATTTATTTAATTAACAAAATTAAAAAACCCCTAATGTACGCCATACTACTCTCTCAAACTTTGTTTTTGAAATCTCATGAGTTCCTACACCTATTTTACAATAATTAAGTAACTAATAGCAATAACGAGTGTTTTATTGAGCGTCCACGTCGGACGGTTATTGGCGTATAAGCAGTTAGTGAGCTTGAGACACTAAAGAGCAGTGCTAAAACTGTTTAGTATACCGAACTCTTCACTCCGTTCGAAATGCAGGAGATCAAGAGCCAAATGGCTACTGATTTTAGGTCATACGAACATAACTCCTTAGCACTATGCTTTTCCCTGTCCGAGAGTCAAACTCCATATTGATTTTCATATAAGGCTTGGTAACTTTGACAGCGCAGTTCGTTGTTTTAATGGATCAGTCGTATTACGCATGCCCGTGGCAGATCTGCATCGGCTGTAGGACTTCAGGAAAGTGTTTCATGGCTATAAAAGTGTGGCTATAGCTACCGCAACAGCAGCTACAGGAACCAGCTGTTTCGGATTATCACTCGAACCCATCATCAGAGATGGTTGCGACAGTCACCTTCAACTGTCTCTGAGGATGGGTTCGATTGAGAATCAGAAATATCAACCCAGTTATTTTCTTGTTCAAGTGATCATGTCTTCCTCTGTATAACCAGACAATTCCACCTCCTGCCTCTAAAAATGCTCCCTTTGTCAAGACTGCACCACCCCACCCCGGCATCGATTGTGGATATGACCTCCAGCACTCTCGATTAACAAACTATTGAGGCCCCGCCGCCAAAATGGTCGACGATTACCGCCATTATCCTTCCGACAACCCGCGACGACGACGATGCAAATATTAGCTCTCACACCTACCAATGGTGAGACTAATCCCGTCGTCCATTCAACCGCACGACATCTCGACCGTTGATTTCGACAACATCCACCGTATGCGCCACAGAATATTAGGACAGGGACGGTGACTTGCGCGTGAATTAGTTTTAAATGATAGTAGAGTAGCACTGCATCTATCGCACTCTTTCTCCTCTTATCCGTCTGTGCCCGGTATCAAGACAGTCAGGAGGACCAGAAACGAGCTTGGTTGCAGGTTGCTGGCGCGACCGGAGACGCTCCTGACCACGCCACTACGCCTGAATAAGAGCCACAAATGGAAAGAGGACCTGGTGCCACCACGCCCTCCCCACATGTTCAGCATTTGTAATGGGAGCTCAACCCGAATAACGCCTGTCGTGCCCTGATCTAGCCCTCATGTTTGTCCGGCGAATCTACCGCGTGGTCCGTTTAGGGGCGCACACCGCCTTCATCGGCAACACCCATTTACCAGGAATGTGGTCTCCATCTTAACTTGTAAGTACTGCGGTCGCATCTTTACATCACGTATCGGCCTGATCGGCCAGTTGTGAATCCATCGCACTGAGACTTGCGAACCATAACCGAGAGCCATAACATATAATTGCAACAATTTACTGTACTTTGTGCAATGTCCAAGCACATTTGGTCACCACATGAGCCTGTGTGGCTACATGCGCATCCATGACAGCAGAATGCATGACAATATCGACATGCCAAACTTACTCTGTACGTCCAACAACCCTCCCATCTCTAGCGGTCAAAGTTCCGTTCTAACAGTGTGGTGCAAACTACCATTATCGTTACAATAACCTAATCAGCAACTGACAATTCATCCTGATTGATCACTGGTCAATACATTGCAAAAAGGCTGCTGAATCAGTACCATGAGCACCAACGTAAACCTGTCGCATTCACCTCAGCTGTCCACGCTACATACGCGTACTAAAAAACCTCAAGAATCTACTTGGGCATCTGATTATCCATGAAAACCTGCAGTTAAACACCGATTTTCAAACCACATTCCCACACATCACGCCAGTACGTGAACCGTACACGACCTCATTCCACATCACCCTCCACAGCCCCTCTCACGTCAGGTGGACAAATGCGCTTTGTCTCCTTCTCTATATGGTCTCTGTAGATCTCTTACGCATGTACGGTCCGAGCAGCCCACCCAATTTTTACGCAAACCTGGTATATTATGTGGGCAGGTCGCGTGTGGTCCGAGTAGACGTGCTGCACCTGATGACATCATCAGTTGGTAGACCAGGTCCGAAAGTCAACTGCGCCTGGGAGAGAGAGGAGAGTGAATTCAACAGTGCTCAGTGCATATTTCTCACTCTACACATCCCAACGTGTACGAAACTGTTAAAACGCGTAAAAAGGCTTGGAAAGCTAACAACTGACGAAGCAATTAAAGCCTGCAATGTTCTCTCCTTATTGTGGCCTCTATGGCAATCGTACTCAGTTGAGAACCAAGAGGCCCTGTGAAATATCTTGCCTTCTGTCTTTTAAACTGTCAAGACACCGATCCACGTTGGTGGGGAAGAATACGATAGATGCTGCGATAGTTTACTCTCACTACAGAATAAGTTAAACGCGATATCGACATGCCAAACTCATCCTGCACGTCCGATAACTCACCCATGCCTACACTGGTAATGCCCTTCCACGAGTGCGATCCAGCAGTTTTTAAACTACCCTGTTCTGTTCGCAAATTCGTATCAGGCATCGGCATGATCTCCACGTGCGAATCCATTGTCGAAGACTGGCGACCCAGTCCCAGAATCACCGATATAGCTTCCCCCACCCTCGCCTCCACTGCCCACATTCCGGAGGCATATTCAGTCAGCGTAGTGGCCCACATAGGCACATGCACCTCCACGAAATCCTGCAATGAAACACCCCTGGCTAAACCACATCTAAACGACCCTCCTCACCAGCACGTACACCACACACAAATTCATCCAATATTAGTCATCACAGACATGGGATTACAATCCATAAAGTAGGGCATGCGTTCTTTGGCGCCTTCCCCATATGCCCCTTATGGCACAAATGCATGTGATATCTGTGCAACCCGCTCCATTTTTTGAGAATCTGGTGTTTTGTTGTAGGGGCAGGTCGCGTGTGATACGTGTGGACGGGCTGCCTGGTCCTGTTTGCCCCTGGGCCCGATCTCAGCATCAGTTGGTAGACCGGCTCGAACAATCCACGCGTGTACAGGAGTGAGTGATGTCGACTCTGGGGACTCCGTCAATCGGTAATACAGTGCACTTGAATCTCTCAGGGTGTGTCAAAGGCCTTGACATGGAGTGCTGCCCTCCTCTCAGGTCGGACAGTCAGGTCCCAATGGCTACCCCTTAATGCGGTCTTTATGGCACATCCACGTAATTGGGATCCACACCTTCCCGTTTCTTGAAGTGTGAAAAGTTGGTTCAATGTGCGTGGAGAAGGTGTTTATGGCAAGCGTAGGTGAGTTGCTCAGCCTTGGCAGCTCCTACACCCGATCGCGCTTCAGGTCTTCTTGAAGCTTTCGTGACACCGGGCCCATGTAGGGGAAGGAGGAGTGCGTTATATGCAAAGTAAATCCCCCATAAGGTGCAAGTAACCGTGTCTGTCCCCACCATGCTTTGGACACAAGATAGATATCATCCAAATCGACGGTCCGATGTTAATTACTTTTGACGTTCTTCTCGTGAGGCCTCCGGTATCCCTCCGATCGATTAGTCTTATCTATCGTATGTTTGATTCGTTCTTTATATGGTTAATTCGCACTATTTAGGAATGTGCAAAGACCAAATTTAAAGGGATCTACATCAAGATTTTGCAAGCCTTAACGGCCTCGTCCATCTTGAACATGCGCAAACTGGAGGTCGCGTGGGGCAGGGTGGATGATTTGGTTGTGCCATGCACATGTTTTAAATAGGTCCTCATATCGATTTTTCCCCGGTTCGCGCTGTGACAGTTTCAGGCTGGTGCAACGTGGTGTCCGGCCTTTCTACCTATTATAAGTGAGACCACTGGCAAACTAGCTACTGTGTTAATTTTCTTAGTCTGCCACCTGGACAGCATTGCAGCGCAGAAGAAAATATAAACGTAAGTTACATCTCCGTGAATTGCTGTAGTTTATGTATCTCAAAGGGTTTTCCCCGTACTCTTAAACAATTTGGTCGAATTTTATGAACAACTTGGCACACAACGAGATGAGAAAATTATTTTAATTTCCATGAATGACAACGCTGATGTTGGACTAGAAAGTCATAACATTTAACAATGCTGTTCAATAAAAAAGTCAGTTAAAAAATAACGAAATATTCAATTTATAAATGTGTTATACAGGTCAGCTGGCTATCTTGAAAATTTTGCCGTCGGGTGTAATGTATATGTTTCACAGTCGTGTACTTTACAGAATTGCACTTGTGCTAGAACAGAGAGTTGACATGGCGTACAAAGCTACTCGCTTGGTCCATATTTGCATATTGTAAACAAGAAACATGCCACAAAGGTCTTGGGGTAAACTTTTCATGATGTCATGTGCAAATAGACTTCAGCAAAACGTTTTGGGTTCATAATGATAGAGAAAATTTGAGCGTAAATTCTCAAAACAAATAATAGCAGTGAGAACAGGTCCCATATGCCAGGAAGCTAGGTGGAGCATTCCGTGTGGAAGCTTTCAGGAAGATAGTCAATTCAATCCTATCAAAACCGCCAGGCTGTGCGAAGAACTCTATCAAAAGACCATTCATCAAGTGGTGGAGCGCAGTGTGAAACGTTAAGGGTGTAAACAAAGAGGTTTACGAGCAATTTAAGTTTGACTCTCCGTGAAATCAAGTTTGGCGAACGTACACTTTCGATTATTCATCAGCAAGCTTTATACAGTATTATAAGGGTAGAGTAACACAAGTTTACACATCCAACAAACTGTAAGTACGGGGAAGAGGGTTGAGGGGTTTGAGAGAACAGTCCAGTCCTATCATGGGGCAAAGGGAGGGGGAGGGGGACTGAGGTGTCCGACCCTTAGCTAGGTCCCTGCTTCGTCACTGTGGCGCCACGTGGCAGGTGTGAACACGCATGCTGAGGGTGTCTTCGACCAAGGGAGCCTTAGGGCCACTGTAAACGCTTTTTGCGAGCATAAGATTGGGTTTGCTAACAGTATAGCCACTGTCTCCGCCGTCGCAAGTATCCACTAACGCAGGAATTTGGAGTGTTTCGTCGGCACACTATAAAGGACACGGAATGCTTGGTTGACGTCTACTCGGTGAGAGCTCAACCAAGTGCGCCACAATTGCGCTAGAGATGGACTTTGCCATTCCTTGATTTAGTCAGACAGGATGGTGCTCGCGCACCCGCTTGGATAGGCGCGTGGTTGTTCTACCAATATAACCTGCCCCACATGAGCAAGTGAAGGCGTACAGGCACATTGAAGATGTCTATCTTTGCCTTCAAGGCAAAGAAGTGAAGTGCTTGAAAACACTTGTCTTATCTCAGTGGTTGGGTACGTACGCGCGACAGCAATGTTTAAGCAACGATACATAATTTCGCTCGCCGGATCCCCTCGAAAAGGCAATGCGAGAAATAAGTCCTTCTAAGCTGTTGGTACGTTTGATTTTGGGGGACGTTCCTCCATGTACTTACTGGTAAACGTCTCGGGAAATCCGTTTTCTCGCAGGTTTTGTATAATGGCGAGTTCATTATTTAATGTACCAGGAGTACATATTCTCCTAGCTCGGTTGGTGAGGCAACGGACTAGGTTTCCGACCCTTAGCTAGGTCTCTGCTTCGTCACTGTGGCGCTACGTGGCAGGTGTGAACACGCATGCTGAGGGTGTCTTCGACCAAGGGAGCCTTACGGCCAGTATAAACGCTTTTTGCGAGCATAAGATTGGGTTTGCTAACAGTATGGCCACTGTCTCCGCCGTCGCAAGTATCCACTAACGCAGGAATTTGGAGTGTTTCGTCGGCACATTATAGAGGACACAGAATGCTTGGTTGACATCTACCCGGTGACCGCTGTCAACCAAGTGAGCCACAATTGCTGAAACCATCGAATTTTTATGTGGCGAGATTGTAAGATGGGAGTTACCGATCGGCATGCTGGTCGGAGACCTCAAGTAATTGCTCTTTCGCTGCACGCTAAATGTTAAATTTACTTTCGATGGTCAATTTTACCGTTGAATCGGTGGCGTAGCGATAGATTTGCCCCTTGGACCTCTACTAGCTGATGTATTCATTAGAAAACAAGAGAATTACCAGCTCTCGCCAGTTATACAGGATCTTTTTTCCATTCTCGCTATGTAGATGATATTTTTGCCAAAAGCACATGAAAAGCTTGAGTTGGACACCTTCCTGAATAAAGTGAATCAGGGTCACCCAGTACTTACCTTCACTTTGGAAAAAGAGAAAGGAAAAATGCTTCCCCTTTCTAGACGTCCTACTTATCAGAACGCCTGATGGAAAAATTCGTAGAAGTGTATTTCGTAATACAACATGGACCGGCCAATTAACGAATTTGTACAGTTTTGTACCACCTAATCAGAAACGAAGCCTAGTCCGTTGCCTCACCAACCGAGCTAGGAGAATATGTACTCCTGGTACATTAAATAATGAACTCGCCATTATACAAAACTCTGCGAGAAAACGGATTTCCCGAGACGTTTACCAGTAAGTACATGGAGGAACGCCCCCGAAAATCAAACGTACCAACAGCTGAGAAGGACTTATTTCTCGCATTGCCTTTTCGAAGGGATCCGGCGAGCGAACTTCTGTAACGTTGCTTAAACATTGCTGTCGCGCGTACGTACCCAACCACTGAGATAAGACAAGTGTTTTCAAGCACTCCACTTCTTTGCCTTGAAGGCAAGGATAGACATCTTCAATGTGCCTGTACGCCTTCACTTGCTCATGTGGGGCAGGTTATATTGGTCGAACAACCACGCGCCTATCCAAGCGGGATGAGCGAGCACCATCCTGTCTGACTAAATCAAGGAATGGCAAAGTCCATCTCTAGCGCAATTGTGGCGCACTTGGTTGAGCTCTCACCGAGTAGACGTCAACCAAGCATTCCGTGTCCTTTATAGTGTGCCGACGAAACACTCCAAATTCCTGCGTTAGTGGATACTTGCGACGGCGGAGACAGTGGCTATACTGTTAGCAAACCCAATCTTATGCTCGCAAAAAGCGTTTACAGTGGCCCTAAGGCTCCCTTGGTCGAAGACACCCTCAGCATGCGTGTTCACACCTGCCACGTGGCGCCACAGTGACGAAGCAGGGACCTAGCTAAGGGTCGGACACCTCAGTCCCCTTCCCCCTCCCTTTGCCCCATGATAGGACTGGACTGTTCTCTCAAACCCCTCAACCCTCTGATGATGAATAATCGAAAATGTACGTTCGCCATACTTGACTGCTTAATGCTGATCTTCATGAAATCTTAAATCAACCCAGTTCAGGTCGTAAATTTACGACATAACGATGTTTCTGAGGCTGTGTTTCGAGTAAGAGTCTGAAAATTAGGTCAATAAGCTCTTCTGTTTAGTGAGCAAATCCTCTTCTCCTGAACTATAACTGCCATTTTAGGGATTGACTATATAAAAATGGATGCTCTCCGATCTGGCCGCATCGTTTAGGTCTGGTGCATCTCTCTACAGTATGCCGTTGTGGTTAGAGAACGAATAGTTTTCGATAAAGGAAAGGGAAACTGGAATAAATTGTACTAATTTACTTGCAGGCACCAGTCGGTTATTCCCGAACTGAGAAAACTTTGGAGCTCAGCCCGAGTCGGGAGGCATTATGCTGTGTTCAAAGGTGACCATCAAGACAGGAAACCAACTTAACAAGGATTTAGATCTCATGTACTCCAGGTCTGGATTTGTGCCAGGCCTGATGGCGAAATAAGTTAGCAATGGTTATTAATATCACGCAAATGTAAGGAACCCCACTAATCGCTGTAGCGACTTGCAGTTGTATGGGCCCCTTTTGAAGGCGTTAATGTCGTCAGTCATTTCGTTATTATCAAAAGGCGGAGAATGACAAGATCCACAAGAGGTTCTCATGAGCTGTCTGTATGCAACGAGGAAGCAAGTAAGCACAGGCAAGAATAATCTGAGAAACAAAGAGACCACAAAGAACCAAGTGTTTGACATCCAGCCACCTTGTTGCCCCAAATCTTCCAGAATTGGCGATACTTTTATTTAGGTGTTTCACCAAATAAAGAAGTTATTTTCGTTGGCCCAAAGGTTATATGTCCAGGCTCCGCTAAATGAAGAGGAGAAACGGTGATTTCTCCGCCTATACAAGTCTTAAGACCCGTCCTTGGAGGGTGTCGTGTGGGTGAGACGGTTTCTGCGGCCTTTTGCGTTTGAGTCATAATGTTCTGTCCCTGTTGGATCTTTTGGTTAAGATACGCACATGACGAAAATCCAACTGTCGAGTCCGGCGAGGTCCATCATGTGCACCGCACCAGGATGGGCGCAGGGATTTGCATTGCATCTACCGCCCTCTCTTCCGTCCCTTCCTCCCAACTGGGCCTATTGTCATGGCCAAACTTAGACAACCGGAGGCTGGAGAGTGTGTAAGTAGCTGGCGCGGTCGTATTCGCCTTTAAGCGTGCCGCCACACCTGGCTAGCACCACTCGGACTGGGAATGCCATAGAGGTCACACTAGGAAGGAGCCAGTGTAGCCTGACTTTCACTCTATTAGTCGACAGACTGAAATGCACAACAAAGACAGTTTGATGTCACCCAAATATATTCGACTACGCGATATCCATGTAACAGTGTAGTTGTTCGTTCGCTTCAGGAATTTGGGATGCACGAAATTGAAATAGTAAGGATGCCTTGTATGGCCGCCTAATCATGACAATGGAATAGGAACCGCACTGCCCTCATAAAATAGGTGGCATTACAGTACATTGCTGGAAGGGTAAACATACCCGTGTCTTAACGCGAACACTAAGCCTAACATAAAGCTGAGCTGTCAACCTTTGAACTACCCTAAACCTAAATGCTGCAATTTGAACGATAAAAACGTTAATCGTGACCCTAATGATAACGCCAATCCCCAACTCTGACCATATCCTGAAACTTAAACCTAATCTTAAACTTAACCCTTATCCTAAATATAAATTCCACCGAATTTGGCGCAAAGTCGCATGCACTACAGTGCGTACTACGTACTGTTTAGGCTGCCATGTAAAGCATCCTTACCATTGAAATAATACCGCTAAGTTGAGTAATAGTTCCTTTCTAGAGGCCACAGGACCATCCTGTCTGTTTGTGTATGCTCCTACGTGTTTAAAGTTTATTGCCAAGCATTAGATCCTGCAAGAAATGAACCTCAAGTCTCATGGGCTGGTGCCGTATAAATAATTTTTGTTGTGGGCGACACTGTTCCCAAGATATTGCTGAAGACGAGTGACTTCTGCGAACTACAATGAGGTGTTAGAACCTATGCTAACGACCCACTCGTATTATCTGAGCCTTGCTTTAAATTGACCCAGTAAAGTGTGCAGCTGAACATGTAAACACTGTAACAGCACATTATGAAAAACACAGCAATTAATGTCATGTGTCAAATGGTGACCATGTATACGAAGGGTAGATCAGAGATGTAGGTAATCTACTGTTATCTGTACCGCCTTTTCTACACTGACTACACCTGCACTTATAAATGCTAAATGGGGCTGAAGTTGGAGACCAGGATGCACGAATACCACTTGCTCATTTTGGATACGATGTATTGAAAAAGTCAAAAATGAGGTTTGGTGAAACCCCTTATTCAAAAAATGATTGAATGTGAAACTGTAACTCTTACCCAATTTCCAAGTAGCCTATTTATAACCACTGGCTCTGTTCAGCCAGCGTGTCCCTTTTTTCGAGACGCCCGACGTCTAGGAATACTCCGGGGCCCATTGAGTCGTCGGACACGTGCGCAACTCTTCTGGAAATTTCTGAGAGATTTTCCAGCTTTACTTTAACTTACTTTCACTAACAACAGTTATAACAACAGTTATAATCAGCAGACTTTGCACAGTAGGTGTCTGACCTCAGGCTTACAGATAATGCTAGAGGCCCAGAATTGATCGGGAGCTATGCAAAATACCATACAGAGCCTCAGAATAAAAGACATTAGAATTTTAGATATATAATATTAGAATATTCTTATACTGGTCCGTGCGCTCATGAGTAAGCTAGCAAAAAGTGTGTTGTAGCAGCCGATGCCCAAAGTAGGGTCAATACAACTTTTGAGGAAATAAAGGTCCTTTAGACTGAATGGAGGACATGTGATTATTGTAACGATCGAAAACAGCCTGCTGTCAAAAAACTTAAAAGGAGGACATTTTTGGCTGGAAGGTGACAGGATAGGGAGACATGCCAACACCCGCAGGCTCAATTACTGCGTCAGTAACCTTATGCTCTTCCATCAGAAGAAATTGCTTTGGGTCATAAACACACGTTTACTGGTACTGTTCTCAAACGGTCGACAAAGTTACTTGTGTCACCGCAGTTTGACACCAAGACTTATTGTCTAACCATTTAGCACGTGTCCTCCGTTCAGTACTCGGGCCCCACACCGGGGAAATTGTAGGTTGATAACCCTAACACAAACACGTAAAAGTAACCCCAAAACCCTAAATAAAATGCTGACTCCAAACCTAAACATAAAAAGTGCAAAATCCTAATGTTACGCCTTACCTTACCAGTAAACGCTTTCCTTACCCTGAAACCTAAAACCTGAACCTTAGCCTATCAACCCCTTGAACGCAGCCAAATATGTGTATCCTAGGTGGAAGCAAGGATTAAGTGTAAAATAATTGTTAGTAAATACTTAGCTCAAAATTTCAGTTGATCTGACAGCTGCCTGCCGGGGACCTTACACAACCGTTGATAAACGCTCACCGATCGCTACTGGAATGCACTCGACCCATTCTACCTTGGGGCTCCCTCTCGAGAGCTACTAATGGCCACAAAATGGCTAGTAAAGGGTTTCGGTTGCTGACACGGCTCGAGAGTGAGCCCCAAGGCAAAGTGAGACTAGTGAGTTCCATTAACGATCGGTATGTTTTCATCGAAGAATGTCAACATGCCCGACCTAAACAGGCCAAACCACGATCCCGTGGTTCAATGGTTAGAGCGTTTAACCACTTATCAACAGGTCGCGGGTTGGAGCCCCAGGTGGAGCACCACCTAGGGTTGGTTATGGCTGGCTGGTGAAGGTTAATAAGCCAGAAATGGTCATACCCATCTCCTTTGTCTTTGTCGGCATTGTTTATCTACCTTCGGCTTTCTACACGCTTGGAGAAGAAATGTGCGTTTCAATTTAAACTTCGACAAAGCTCAACATGATGCCGTATTCACCAAAATGACAGCACAGGTACTAGCTTAAAGCCCAGAAACGTGGTTTGTTGATGTTCTGCTGCTGCGTTACACATCTGCGAATAGCCCACCGGCATTTCATACGTGCCTTCTGGTAAATACCCAGTTGCGAAATTACAGCTTCTTTAAATTTCCCTGGAAATAAATGCGCTAATTTGGAGCAAATCCTTCGGGAAAACCCTTTGCTGGTTGCCAGTATGATGACTCGTTCAACGTTTGCATACTGCTAACTGTTTGTCCGCAGGCCAACTATTCCTAACAACTTTCGGACCTAGCCTGAAGAGGTTTGTCTCGAGGATTTGGTCAACGTCAACGCAGGAAATTCAAAACAGCTGAAAAAAGATGCGGGGAATTTTTCATCTTGTATAGAGCAACGTAAAGGAATTCCATGATAACTCTGGTCTCTCGAAGGTTAGCTTTATGCGTTTCATAAGCAAATAACTCGGCCTTGCGCCAACAATCCGTTGCCGTGGTGACACGATAGCAAATCCGCACAACCCTGCCATCCAATCAAGTCAGGACAAACGCGTGAACGGTGCTCATAACGTGTCACTCACCTGGCGTGCAGCCGAAAAAGAGGTAACCAACTCTTCAAACTTTTTAAAATTTAATCAATATCCCTGCCGAGAGGGTATGACACGGTTGTTGATAAAATGCGTAAAATGCCATAACTCATGCGAACCAGGTTCATTAGATTAAGCCATTTATGAATTTACAGTCGACAGAGTGGACGAGAAGGTGATAGAAGGAAACAAGTTATTTGAATGTGAGTTGGTTCAGGCATTCTGTTTTTACCTTAAGAGAATGTTAACAAATGAATTGGAATGTTCCAGGGACGGGTTTAACTTACTTGCACTGATTACGGCTGTGATCATGCCTGATATAGCCGGCTTCAATGATGTCATGGATTGTGTCTCTGCACGCGTGATGATCCGCGGCAGCGGACCTGGACAGCTCAATCCATTATCTTCGCCAATGACGGAAGCCGAATACCGAAGGTCCAAGAACAACTTCCATGTCCTGACGAACAATTTCAAGCCGGGTTTTGGGCAGATGACCTCTTCAACGCCTCCAATTGGGTATTGGAATCAGATTAAGGACAGTAACACTGAGCTCGTGAGGTGAGTGTCGAAGAACGTGTCCAAACCACCTCAGTCGTCATTCTTGGATAGCTTGGGAAATCCTTGCGATGTTTTCGCAGCGAGTGCGGACTATCTCATTTGAGACAAAGTCGGTGAACTTCAATCGGAGGATGGTCCCTAGAAGTGATGGTCAAATGCCTTCAGTTTTCGCTCATCTTCCATGCGTGTAGCCCAGCATTCACAGCCACAAAGAAGGACAGATCGGCTGGACTTATGATCCACACGAATCTTTGTGGCGATAGACATGTCAACTCGTATCCACAAGCACTTTCTAAAGCTTGATAAGAACTGACGAGCAGCCTCGATTCTGAAGATAATATCCTCCTTACTCTGTCCATTCGGCGGCAAACTCGCCCCAAGATATTTGAAACTGGCCACCTCTTCAAGTCGACAGCCATCAACCTCGAGAGGCGCTTTCTCCTGGGCAGGGATGCAGCTTGAAAACACATTGTTATTCCCCGCATATATGGACAAGCCGACCGATTAAGCGACCTATTCGTACACCACTTATTCGTCCGTCGGAGGAGTGAAAATGTTCGTCGTGTTCGACAAATTAACTATCATGTGCGACTTCCTTATCAAGTAAAGCTTTCCACTCATCAACATCCACTCTTAAGTACTTTGCGTGTTTATGCTCTGTCCCGTCTAAGAGTGCTAACTGAGGTACGCGCAGTTGTTCCTTCTTGCGTTGGTTTGTTTACCAACGGCTGTGAGTGTTATCTAAGATCCTACCTGCTCACTCTTTACCTTTTGTGCCTTCGTCACACTATTTCCATGACCATTTGATGTCCCAACGTCAACTGGGGTTCAGACACATGCTACTAAGGTTTGCTGGGTTTAACTGACCATGTCTCGTTTTGATAGTTACAGCCGTAGACTTCGTTTTGACCTCAACGTTGCGACTTGTACTTGTTACGACTGTGATCATGTCTGCTCCAGCCGGCCTCGATTATATCACGGATTGTACTCCTCCAAGCGTGACGATCCACGGCAGCAGACCTGGACATTTCAATCCATTCTCTTCGCCAACGACGTCCGCCGAATACCGAAATTCCAAGAACAACTTCCATGTTCTGACGAACTGTGTCGAGCCAGGTTTTGAGCTGAACCCTCTTTTGACGTCTCCAATTGATAGTGAAGTCGGTTCAAGGGCAGTAACACTGAGCTCGTGAGGTGGCGACGAAGAACGTGTCTGAACCACCTCAGTCGACGTTCTTGGATGGCTTGGGATATCCTTGCGATGTTTGCGCAGCGAGTGCGGATTGTCTCATTTGAGACGAAGTCTGTGTACTTCACTCGGAGGATGGTCCTCAAGCAGTGGTGGTTAAGTGCCTGCAGTTTTCGCTCATCTTCCACGCGTGTGGCACAGCATTCACAACCATAGAGAAGGGCAGATTGGACAGACGCACGGTATATGCGAATCTTTGTGGCGATAGAAATGTCGCATCGGGTCAACAGACACTTTCTAAGGCTTGAAAAAATCCCGACGAGCCTCATCTGTTCGGAAGACAATGTCATCCTTACTCTGTCCATTCGGCAGCAACTTCGCCCCAAGGTATTTGAAACTGTCCACCTCTTCAAGTTGACAGCTATCAACCTCGAGAGGTGCTCTCTCCTGGGCAAGGATGCAGCTTGAAAATCTATGGTCCTCCCAGCGTTTATGGACAAGCTGACAGATTTAGCGACTTCATTCACCCGCGACACCATAGACCGCAGATCACCAAAGTTTGAAGTTAGTAAGACGATATCCCTCTGCGTAGTCGAGGTCAGCTAGTCGGCGTCCGGGTGCAAACTCAACACCGTCTTCTTCATGCAGGGCCTTCCCAAGAATCCAGTCGATTGCGTAGTTGAACAGGATGGGCGACAAAATATAACCTTGTCTAACGCCAGACCGGACATCGAATGCTTGTAAAAGATTGTTATGGACCAAAACTCGTGCAGTGGTTGAGCTGTAATAGGCCTAGCTCATGGCGATGATTTTCGATTGTAGACCATCTAGTGCCATAATCCGCCATAAAGATTCTTGATGTACAGGAATCGAACGCGGTGGCGAAGTCGAAAATCGCAGACGGCTGTCGGTTGCTGGTACCTATGACAGGGATTCAAGGATGCGCCTTAGTGTGAGTATTTGATCCGCACATCCACGCCCAGCACGGAATCCGGCTTGGTTGGGCCTCGTCCTAGAGTCGCGCACAGCCTGGAATCGCCTGAGAAGGACAATAGCGAAGATTTCAGCAGCAACGTCGATAATACTTATGTCACGGTAGTTTTCACATCTCATTTTGTCTCCCTTCTTGTGTACAGGCACAGGGATGCCGGAACCACAGTCATCAGGAACAACCTCGTCTTTCCACGCTTGTGCAATTACTTCATGGAGCCAGGACGCCAGTGTGTCGACACAAAACTTGTCGATTTCAGAGGGTATACCGTCCTCTCCAGATACCTTGTTGTTGCACAGCCTTCTTATGGCATCAGTGACTCCTCCTTCAGAAGGGGTCGCATAACACTGCATAGGCAGGAGATGGGGGATATTCCGTTGCACGTGGTAAGGGGGTTCTGGGCTCGGTATCGAAATTGAGAAGTTTTTCGAAGTACTCATACCAGGGCTCGAGATTGGCCGAGTTGTCAGCAGTAAAATTGCCATTCACGTTACTTACAGAGTCGTTCAGTGTAGAGCGCCTACCACTAACTTGACGAATAATTTGGTAGAGTTTTCGAGTGTCACCTACGTTTGAGGTTTTCTCCATGGAGGTTGCTATTTCAGTCCAATATTTATTCCGGGTTTTCCCTAGCCGATTTCACCGTCATCTTTCGGAGTTTGCGGAAGGAAGCATCGTTGCGGGACCTGACTCGAGGCGTCTGAGCTGACAAATACAGGGTTCTGCCGCTGACCCAGTCACTGCGGCCTCGCTGATTATATCCAATAAATTTTCTCAGCTGTCTCGTAGACTTATGTTTTCAATGACGACCAATCACTACTATGGTAGCTGAACCTCCTACCTACAGCAAGGCACATGTGAGCGGAGACCAGGTCGTATTTAGCTCGCAGAGCTGGGCTATTTGGCTTTGCTACAGAGGGAACAACTTCATGTCTGACCATTTTGATATGGCGAGCGTTGAAGTGTTGACTTTGGATATGCAAGAGCTTGTTGCTCCATAAACAGGAGGCAACAGTGATTTTACCTGTCTGTGCCGATCGAAGTATCCTGCGTTCACGAGTCTGTGCATCGTTGTCGTGCGAAACGGCCAACTCCTGCGAACCATGTACTTAGCTAGCTACTTTTGCTGCATGTAGAACGGGCAACGAGTAGGTGGGAATGTTAAAAGGACAAGGGGATTTCCGCAGTGTATATCTCGCGGTGGTGGGCGCCTGGCCAGGGATGTTACAAGGGATGGTTACCGAGGGAGGCTTCACTGGAGGCCACCAACCAGTCAGGCAGGGAAATATGAACGCTTCTGTACTACAGACGGCCTTGCGCTTACTTACAGGCACTACCTATTTCTGCGTAATAACGTCAAACCCAGCCCCTTGGAATCAGTCTCAGGCCGAAATCCACCAACCTGCATTTGATTCAGCATTAGGTCTTGACATGCTTTTATTAAACCTGAAAAATTTGTCAAGGCAAACTCTTACGACTGCTCAGGGGCGATATAAAATACCTCAGGATGTACAAAGTCGTTGAGTTGCTAGTAAGAATAAGATTCAGGGATCAGCTGGAATAATAAAGCAATTGGACGCCGGCATCTGTTTCGCATATGGGAAGTGTGTTTTATTAGGTGGAGTGCAGCTATTGTGGCTAATACAAGACCTTTCAGTAGATGGGAAAATGCCATTCTTTGTTCATTTTTTTCATTTGTAACAAGACTTTACTTACGAAAAATAAATTACCTTTACTTCTTATGCACTTTCATGTGTACTCAGTTAAAACGCTATTCTCAGACCTTCAGGAAACGATGTGTTTCTGTGGCTGGCATTGGCTTACTTCATTGCAGTCACCTGTATGATTGATTCATGTGCAAATCTGAGATTTATTTACCCTATGCATTTAACTCCGTACCCACCCTCGATCAATGTATTGGACGTGGGGAAATGACAATCAGCTGTTTGGTGGCCAGAAGACGATGATATCTGTTTTAACACCATCTATGTTTTCCTACTTATGTTTAGAGGGCCACTTATTTTCAGTAGTATCTAGCATAAACCAGCTCATCTAATGCATACATTCTCAACCAACCGGCTGCTTTATCATTGGATATGAGTACTATTGGCACCAATTAGAAGTGCCTTTGACTATTAGCGTACCAAAGGAACTTGGTACGTCCCATGATCACTCCTTCATCAGTTCTTTGAAATACAGCCGGCATTTGTCCTTACCAGTCATTCTGCACATTTTCCTGCTTTAATGCTAAACCCCGACCCTTTTTCTTGTATGCAGTGAATTTGATTATTTGATCTCGCATACTACTTAATTATGACATAAATAAAACAAAAATCTGAGCTCAAAAGTCAAGTGTACTATAGGTAATGTTTGAAGGGTGCCTTAGCATAAATTTTCTTTATCAAAAATAAAGACTAATTTGCCCTCTGTTCTGCAGTCAATGACCGTTCTTGTCAAAGGTTAACTGAAATACAATGGCAGGTTGAGGTCACAATTGCGTGGAGTAGAAATATTTTTCAAAAACATAGATTTCCTCCTTGTTTAAGTGTAGCATTTGAAGAAATAGTGAGTTTTTACCAAATATGTACAAAAGGCGATATTTTTGGGGACGCTTTCTATAAAATTTATTTGAACAGATAAGGACACCGTAAATCAATCAGAAAACAAATATTAACTAGGTTGTCATTTTAACCGAGTGTGGTTTTTGCAGGCAGTGGGAAGAAGTGCGTTCGAAAGCCAACCTTCTGACGTGTCTGAAATATCTCTCCTAATCGATAAGGCGAATCAGCATTTTGGTTCACTTTTCATGGGATTGGCATATCCAGTTCCCGAAGTACGTAGCGATCATATACGCGGAACCTTCCCTCGGTTGAATGGGACAAAATAATTTACCTGCTATCAGTGCAGAAAAGATTCCCAAGTAACGTTACCTAAAAGGAGAAAACTGACATTAATCCGTACTTCCAGACAAAAAATTAGCTCTCCGTTTTCAGAGCCTGACCAGTGTGGCATACAGCTCCTTTACACGGTCTGAACCTGTGTACGCAGCGTTGAGCTGCACCCATCGACATACTTGATATGTTAACCAACTAAGCCGGTGGTCGGGGATAAAGTGCTCGATTCTCTGTCCGGTTTGGGCAGTCACTGTGGATTCTGTAAAGCTTGCGCATTCTATCAACGTAAGAGGTACTCTTCTTCCAAATTTTCGGAATTTGGCCATCGTAACGAATACCGCGAATGTTGCAGGTAATTTGATTCATTGGTTGGCTGAGTAGATATTTGTAAACTACGCCATTCACAACTGCCTTGCTTTGCGGGTGTCATTGTTGTCCACAGTATTCGTCACACTGAAGGCAGGCTCGTGCAGAGAATGCCAGTCCACGCAAAATCCGAGTGACTTAATCAGCCCGAATAAAATGAAGTTAGGAAATAATTCTTTAGTGAAGTTTATTCTTATAACTTCCTCAAGACTAAGTGTAGCATTTGTTATCAACGTTAGCAATTAGCCTACAGTCGAAGGGTAGATTTCAACACGATTTTACTCAAATTGGCTTTTTTCCCGTTTTCATTTTCGTTTGTGTGAGACGCGATCAACTAAGGCGAACGGGCTTTTATTTGGTTCCGCCGATAGGAACATCAGATAAATAAACTGCTTCATGAGATTAAATGTTGACAGGCCGAGCAGTAGCAGGTGCAATCGTAAACCTACAATTTTATGTCCGTGCAACAAGTTCCGTTTGGTAAAACGCTCGAAATTTGATTTTTATCTTTTCGTAAAAAACTGTGGAGCTGCAACCGTAGTCGATGATAGCTACTAGCCTAGGAAGCCACCACCATACAAGGTTAAGTAGAGTTATGCTCACATTTGTAAATAAGGTTACCGGTCAAATTCCTTATAAACCTATTTGGCATGTAAACAGGACATTTTACGTAAGATGTTAGGGAAATAAATAAAGTGCGCAGCATTTTATCTGCCCAAAATTTATCTTCTCGATGTAAATCATAATGTTTCTTGTCACCTAATGTACATTACCTGCAATCACAATCGTGGGTAGTGCTCTTTTCTTGTATGCAGCTCTCGTTTAGTTGCCTTTTAAAAGGCAAATAAGACTGAATATAAGAATTGCTCAGGAGACGGCCTAGGGTAACGGTCAGATGAATGGCCCAACCTAGTATTAACTGCAAAAAAGTACTCATAATGGTGCTGAAATTCAAAGGTCATTTTTCCTGCCTGCTGCAGCAGACTTGCGATGTCGCGCCGCCACCTTGAGTCAGCGCTGGTCGCGGGTGCTCTGATCGAGTCGGGTCTGGAGCCGGCCTTTCGTTTCACTCGCCTGCGTTTCTCACGCACTCTCTACCCGCCCGGCTACGAGGCCTTCAACTACGGAGGGGAGACGGAGAGCAATGGCGGGGCTGTGAACCGAGGAGAATCGGTGTGCTGTAAGTGTGGCACACACGCTGCCTCTCCCCGGCAGCCTGTCAGGCCTTGGCCAACGCCAGACCCAATCGCTTCAAGGTTGAACACTTGCCCTCGGGAAAGTCACTGACTGTCAATGAGGGCATTAAGCATCTGCCGAAACATGAACCACCGCTCAGTGAAGACGATTTTGGCGTGCACTCTTTGCAGTTCAACGGTGACGGTCGGCAGCTCGTGGCTGGTGCGGCCAACACTAGCATTAGGGCAAGTTCTTTATATATCCTGTACAGAAGATGTCCTAGTTCACAAAGTGCTATCCAAACGTCTTCTATTTGCTGCTGGCGGGGCTATAGTGTGAGCCTCAAGATAGAGCGGGGCGAATGAGTTCTGTTAGCAATCGTTGAAAGTTCATCTATGAATGTTAATATTCCCGAGCTAAACCGGCATGTCAACGATCCCATGGCTCAATGGTTAGAGCGTTGGTCTTCTGATCAACGGGTCGCGGGTTCGAACCTCGGGTGGTGTACCACCTGGTGTTGTGTATGACTGGCTGCTGACGGTGAATAAGTCATAGAAGGTCATTCCAATCTCCCCTGTTTTCGTGGGCATTGTTCATCTGCGTTCTTTTGTCTGTTCTCGATTGGAAATGATTGCGTAAGTAGGGTCGCAATAAAAATTACTGTGCGATGTGGTCTTAGACTATTTCAGTCACGTTATGGTGCTGGAATTTGGAGGAGCTCCTTTTCGGCAGCCTGCAAAAACCACACGTTGTAAAAAAAGTACTACTTAAATAGCGGGATTATTCCCAATTAATTTTAGATAGCCTTTCAAGTTTAAATATATTTTCTAGAAAGCATGCATTAAATATTCTTTCTCTTACTCATTTGGCAACAAATGACGTTTCTTTAAATTTTATTCTCTAAGAGAAAGAGTAGTTTTCGGTTTTAAGAAACTGTTAAATTCAAGAGTAACATTGAATCTGATCTTTTGTTGCTGCTTGTAAACTCCAAGATGCATATTTTCCATGTATCCTCTACAATCAACAGCTGTAAATGAACGGATCCAAATGGTCCGATTCTGATAGCAAGAAACTAATAATTTAAAACTACCCCTTCTTCAAGTATAAAGAAGACGCAACTTGCTACTAAATGCGTACAGGAGAGAATAAGATTCATATAATAAGAATAACGGAATAATAATCGTCACCAGGGTCAGTAGTAATGGTTACCGAGGTAGTTTTAGTGGTTTAGTAGAGGCCATGGCAACATTGGGGTTTTATAAGGAATGAGGAAATTACAACTAGGCTCGCACTTGAAAATAAAGGTTATTATTTTTGACCGTAGGGATGCAGTTAATCTGATTGAGTGCACTTAAACAATCCCCATCTCCACATACTCCCTTAAAGACCTCATTGTTGAACATGACGCAGGGCGTTATCTCAGTGTTATTATCAGTCGATTTTATGAGATATAAAACATCATAGCCATGTTAAAGGAGCGTAAACATATGTTCCATGTTAGTAATGGTAGGCGATGATGAATATGCCAACTTATCTGTGTCGCTATTAAAGGACCAATGTACCATCTAAAGGAACACAAAAATGAACCACCAGCTTTTACGAATATGAGAAGGGCTAAAAAGCAGATTTTGATTTTACAACTCAAAACAAACTCGGCAACCGTTAGAACATTGGGCATAAAGCATAATTTAGGTCTTTTTAAAAATTGGCAGTTTGCTAGTTGATTTACATCAGTAGTGACGAAAAAGCATTCAAAACAAAATAAGTAGCAAAAAAGATAGAAGCTAAAAGCAAGTCAGAGGAAATTAGTTTAATGTGCTGTCATTGTTGACGGCAAGGATGCTTTCGATGGCCACCTAACAGGGTACGCAAAAAGGAACCACCCACAATGCATGTGGCTTTGCGTCAAACTCCGAGGAAATGAGGTCTAGGATTCAGGTGAGGGTTAAGATTAAGTTAGCGTCAGGTGTAAGTTTGGGTTTAAGGTCAGAGTTGGGGTAAGGGTCAGGATTATGTTAAGGGTTAATTTTTAGGTTGAGGGTTGGGCTCGGGTTAAGATTAAGGTTACAGTTTAGTTTTATATTTGGCTTGAGTGAAGGGAATCCTTAACTTTCCTGAACTTAATCGCAATTTCACCTATTTTAAGTGAGCGGTGCGTTCCTGTTCGCATCCTTACCTTGTGTACTTTAATTGATACGAACTTCAAGATCCGAAATAAAAATCAAAACGTGAAGAAGTAGAACTCGATCGGATATCAGTTGCGCATACTGTGTATACTATTTACTTTGATTTTGTTCCCAATCCACGTGCCATAAACATGTCAATTCACTTGGACCTATTTTATCTGATGCAAACAGGTTATCGATGTAACTGATGGACGGCAACAGCTAATGGTGAGACCTTCAAAATGGACCCTGGGAATGCCAATCACATGCCTTCGATTCATGCCTCCCAACCTCTATTGGGTGCTGGGGTGCACACCACACGGCGACATATTCACCTTTACGCCGTCTGAAGAGGGCTTCGAGACCATCTTAAAAGGTAGGAGGGTAGGTAGCTGAAAAAAATATTTTTTTTCGTAAATTTCGACGGATTTACATCTTGGAAAAAAGGAAAAAGTGCTCTTCACCCCCTTCTCATGGCTCTCTTTCTCCCTGGCCAAGTATAAAATAAGGTAACTTATATAAGCACTATTAACCCGACCAGTTTTTTCTATGCCTAAGGAGCCCAGTACTCAAGGTTATCGTACAGGACAATTTCAAATGGTTTGCAACTCTAGGAACTTAAATTATCTTGGATTTTAGTTGTACTGAACCGTCAGTTCAGGGGCGCAAGCTCAATCAAGGTGCTGGTAAGACAGTTTATGATGCTTTATAGCATTTAGATATAAATTATCCATCGTTTATTGCAAAAATAATGGAAAGTATCGCAGACAAACCAATATAAATTTGAGAGTGGAACTTCCCATAACTTTTATGCCATGTTATACGTCAGAACTAGCCAGGATCCTTATCTGCTACCCTTCATTTAGTAAATAATCTCTACTAGTATGGTCGCGCAGAATATGGCCTAACAGAACAAGAAAATATTAATGCTTCAACCAAAAGCTCGCACGCAAACAGCTGTTCTTATCACCAGATTGTCCGAGTGAAATCCATCGTTTCGCTTTTTCTTTTATGATGGCCATCAACTAGGGCAAACGTATCAAAAATAAATACAATGCAATAGGTAGTGAAATGTGCCAAGTGGAAAGTTGCTTGAACTTTTACGCATTCCCTTCCCCACCAAGCCTGTTTGGGTTGGTACACTGTTTAGCACAGCATTGGCTGATGGTCAGCAACCTAGAGAAAGGACCATGGTTTGATGATACCAATAACATATCCGTTAAAAATCGAAATATTTGTTTTGTCATGTTGGCAAGGGGTACGGTTTGCCAACAAAGCTTCCACACATAGGCAGCATACGCAGTTTGTGAGAAATTTGTGTTTTTCGGCTTCATTTGAGGTCAGCTTCGTCCTTGTTGTCTGAAGAACTGAACTGTGTAGCTTCTAGGGCAACAACCAAAATAAAAACCATACGAGTCACTCCAGATTTTGCCTTTTCTTCAGAAAATCAACAAACCTACTGCCTGGATATTTCGCCCGACGGTCTGGAACTCGCGACTGCTGGCGTGGATCATCAGATTAGGATATACGGTCTTTATCCTGGATCTGTAACAGGTTTTGAAAAGCCTAAGAACACAATAGACACCCGTGGTCATGTAATGGAACCGGGACCCAGTAAGTCAGAAAGATTTCTAACCGGTTTTCAACTCGTAATAGTAATCATTGCACCAATGATCAAAGGAGCTAAAAGGGCAATTAATAGAAACTATCGAACATCATACACAAGGAACACAGCAACCGCAGGCACTTCAACGATCACAATCACCAAACAGTGGCTTATTTTTCTTTTATAAAATTTTACTGCACGGGATATATAGAAATAAATTTGGGCACTATTCCAGTGATATAAGTTTGACTAAACTTGTGGAGAACTTCTTATGAATAAGTTTATTTGTATTTTATAACCGCATCATCACACTATAGTTTACATTTGCGACCACTGAACTTTTATTCTTGATTTCTCTCCTCCAAAGTTTCTTGTGAGAGGAAGCCCGAAAACTTTCCTCTGAACAACGAGCCACAGCCCCGACTTCCAAGGCCTCTGTTCCCAGGCGGGAGACCTGATCAAATTGTGAACAGATCCTGCAAGCCCTATATTGTCAACGCTTGTTACAGCACCCCCTATTTACCTCCACCGGCATGTGAATACCCTGAACCCGCCGGCTACTCTGCGACCCCAGGCAACGGAATTGTGATTCCAGTCATTCTTGGTTATAAGCCAACTGCTCCAGGAGAAAATTATACAAAGGGACATTCAATGAGGATAATGGCACTCCGGTATCATCCCACAAACACCCTATTTGCTGGCCTCGGCAAGCTGGGATAACCTTGTGAAGGTGCGAAGTGAAACACGGCAAACTAAAATAAAAACACTACTAGTACTTTATAAGTAGCATATGCATTTTAGATTTGGGACACGAGGATCCGGGGAAAACCAGTGCATAAAATATACGGACCTCATTTGTGCAGTCCAGATGGACTTGACATGGATGGTGTCTACATCCTGACTGCCTCCTGGAGGAAGCGCGAATGTCTGCAGGTTTGTGGACAATTTCAACAAGTTTTAAATGATCAGGTCGCTCAGGATGACCTCATTACTCCGATGTTGTACTCATTGTGACTAGTATGGTAATGTGGTCGACTTTTAAATATGCAAACCTTATCATAAGTGTGGTATCAGCGAAAGGTGGAAAACACGCATCGGGTTCTTTCATAAGAGTGGAGTTATTAATTAACCCAGGGCCTGGAGTATCCTCCTGGAGTTGTGTGGTTTTTCTGAACTGTGTATTAAATAGTGTGAATTTTGGTCTTATTTAATCTTCATTACTTTTAGATTTGGGATATGCGCCAGTTGGCTTCAAAAACCAGCCCACCATCTGCGCCGGGAGATCCAATGGAGGATCCGACCCTTACATTAGTCAAGCAGTCCTACATGACACCCGCAGAATCCATCCCAGTGGCCGGGGTTCCGACTTGGGACAAGAAACCGAATGATGATCAGGGCGAGTATCTATATGCAGCGAAACTACTACCAAGTCGAGCTGTGGTCTGCGGTGGCTCTGGCTTCAAGGAAGTCCGAATAGTCCATCGAGACACAAAACTGGTGCGTTGTCTTGTTAGGGGGGGGAGGGATATTCGTGCAGGATAAGGGTAGTTTGCGTGACAAGACGTGCACTTGTGTGCATACGTAATAAGTAATTATGGAGAGCACTGTCACCAGCTAGAAATAATTCAATATCTTTATTGGCGGCCTATTTTGACTTTAACAGTTTCATTCCTTAAGGTAGGTTAACATTTGTTTTTTATTTATGTTCACCAATTTCAGCGATGGAGCTGCTATTGGTCGGCAGTCACATTCACCTCTGTCATGCAATCGGCGCACAACATCTTCGCTCATAATTTTGGTGCAATAACACACCTAGCTGATTGATTGTAATCTCAGGTAACCAGGGACTGCAACTTGCTCAAAAGGTATGAAAACTCTTAGGAAGGCATAAGTGCCTCCAATCACAATGTCAGACCTAAAGGCGAGGCATTGGACGTCTGGTCTTCCTTGATCGTGTGACATTACCATGATGTGCTTAGTTCAAGGTCAGATATTTTGATCCTTACTGAGGAAGGCACTGAAGCCCAACTTTTAAGGTTCCAGATTCCCATTATATTTATATATAAAAGTGGTTGGTAATATTTATGAACTCTTGAGACTTTGATTGCGGTGATAGTACCTGTCCTAGTATAATATATGCGGAAAGGCTGTCAGCCCGATTACTCAGAGGAAAAAGTCAGCTAAATCAGCTCCAAAATGCTTGATTTTGCAAAATATTAATGCAAAAATTCTACCTATCGATTATTTTCTGTTCCACACAGCCTATTCTTCGCATTCCGATGGATTCCGTCGTTCAAACTCTGGACACCGTGCTTGAGGGCCGTTATATCGCCACTGGTTGTGCCAGCGGTTCCATCACAATCAGCGGCCTTGCGTGAAAGCCAGACACCTTGAAAAAAACGCCACCAAAGAAACGGTTAGGTCTACCACTGGGTTCTTGGTGACTGTACAACATACACCTTCAGCCTTCATCTTGTTCTTTTTTCTGGATGACAGGGCTTCCCCATATGTGTCTAATATTTACATCAGTATATGTTAATTTCCCGGCTTAAATATACTACTCTCCCCTACACTCTCCCCCTCATTCTCCCTCTTCCTCACTTTTAGGACCTACACACAGTTTGGCTCAATATAACCACAGTCTGATTTGTGTTTATTTCCTGTTTTTCCATTAGCTTATGTACCCTTTAAAGAAAAGATGCAGATTGACCTAGGCCTGCCCTACAAAATAGTAAATTGTGCGCTTCTAGTTCTATTACCTTTCAACGAGCGCGTGCGCTTTTGAATGTTTATGCCACATAGTACATACGGATTGCGGCCGTAATTTAGCCTGACCTTCCTACCCCCACCACCGCTAACAAATAAAAAACCCTCTTTTTACTGCTTTCTACAACGGGATATTCCAAGTTCACAAACCAAAAAACCCCTTAAATCTGAAACACTGAGTATATTTTGAAAGTTTTGCCGGCACCCTGCTGTCCAACACGTTGGTTACACAGAGGAATATTGATCTTTAAAATTAGTAACTTGGAATTTTTACGCGTTTGTGAGTTGACCTACCGTAAACGGTTTAGGTTTTTAAAACTTTTATCGCCTGCTGCAGCCCAGTGTTGCCTGCTGTTATGCATTTGAATTTCAATCCGAGTCCACCATAATCTAGCATACCGCAGTCCTTCTTTCCAGAAAGTGAATTATGATCACGACATCACCCTGAGGCTTGTTGGATCGTCCTCAAAATCCTTTTGCAGCAACCCAGAGAAATTAGTTCATTTCCGGCAAACCATATACAAATCTTGCTCAAGCAATTAAATCACTCCAATCTGCTCAAAAGGTGATATTCCTCGTAATATGACTAAGCTTGTCTACAGAACCACCTCACAAGCTCGTTGACTTGGTTGTTCTCGCAGGCTTGTTAACGTCCTTTCCAAATCAAATCAATTAGGTAGATTGCCAATGCGTTAGCATTAATAGCTGCCTACTTCAGACCTCGCGGCTTCTACACGCGAATATGTACTGACGAGCCATGATGCTGTTCGGTGGACTGTTAGTCAGCGATAAAATGCCAGAGTAGACGCTATCAGCATTGGCTGTCAGACAAGCCATCGTAGCTGTCAGCCAATCAGCATTCAACAAACCTATTAAATATGCGACAGTGCGGTCCTCACACCAGCCACCAAGTGCGCTGACCGTCACGCATGGGCGGTCGTTTACTGCCTGTTCGGCTTATACGTGCATGTAAAGTCAATGCCCGATCTGATTTAATATTAATCAAAATTCTAAAATTTGCCTTCTATTAGGAAATATTACTCAAGTGAGGTGGTAACATCGCCTATCCTGTTGCATAATCCCAAAATATTTGAACTCTTCCGGGTTCCGGCTTTCGAATGTAGCCCTTTCAAGTCACCTGCCAAAGACACGCATTGAAAAAAAGGATGAGCGGAAGTCATTTTTTTATCAGGGTGCGATGACCTTACACCTTCAATCGTATTTTATAAAAAAAAAACAAAAATATTTTTTTGATATAATTAATTGATAGTAAGGCACGTAATCTTCAGGTATTTTACGCAAAAGAAGGATATATTTAGGTTGCAAAAGTTTTCCAATCCCCCAAGAATTTTGAGGCAAATTTACATTTGCATTTTCGTCTACGGTTTTCAATCTCATAATTAAATGCTTTCCGCGAAAGAAAAATCAGATATTCCTTTGCCAGTAAGAAGATATCTTGCAGAGTGAGCACAGAAGTCTGTTCTAGCACCGGAAAATTTTTCCTATCATTGTGAGCTTGAAAATACCTACAGGAGTCAGGCGTCTTCAGAGATAGCAGCAGCAAAAAAGCAACACTTATAAAGGGGACAAAAACTTAATGATGGACTCCAGCAGGAGTTTGAAAGCTCAGGATAATAAATTTTTCCTGTACTCGAAAAGATTTTGATATTTTTTCACGAATCTTTTATCTTTGGTAATTTTCCGTCCGGTCGCGAGAAATAAGAGAAAAAGACTTAGGAGTGACGACGTTAGAGATGCAGAAGTAATTAGCTACATATGCTGGGATGGGATTGTGACTCCTAAAAGAATATTACTTGTTTCAAAAGCAATAAAAACCCTATTGACCACACGAATATATAGATGAATGTCGGGTTTGCCGCGTAGAACAGCATGGTCTGAAAGCTCCATTGGAATTGAAGAAAATACATACACTCTCCGTAACTCCACACGCTCTTAGAGTCCCATCAAAAACTTGGACCAGCAAAATCAGCTAGCTTAATTCCTAGAGGCACTTCCGTTGGGTGGTTATAAAGAATGTGATGTACGAAGCCCCATGCAGTCACTTTCAGACTTGCGTCAGTGATCATTACTTGGTTTGAACATCCTATGAGTGTCGCCCGTTTTTTTGCTGCTGCTATTTCTGATGGTGGACGTCTGCAGGAGGATGAAAGCTCACATTAACAAACGAATTGTTCCGGTGCTCAAGTAGACTTCTATTTTGCTCAGTCAATCTCCTGTGGCTTGAACCTTCGCATTTACTGATATCATATAGTGTTCATAATATTTTGCAGTGGATGTGAACGTTTCTTCAGTGGTGGTAAAAAAACGAACAAATAAGAAAGGATTTTAATGCAGATTGTAAGATCTTAAAAGTCTAATAATAAAAAAAATTAAAACCGAAAGATAATCTTAATTCGAGAATAATATAGAAAGAAAACGGGCTCAGCTTTCAACCGAGTGCACTAAAGCATATTGTTGAGCAGGTGTTCAAAACGAAGCCGATGTCCTGGCGTCTATGTTCCGCGATAATCGACGCCAAAACCCCCTATAAGTAATCTTTCCTAATGGATGATGCATTACAAGCTTCCGGTAAACATAGCAAGCGACCAGTTAGCCTAAGTTTCCAATGCTTTCCGACGGCGCCGTGGCGTGTACTGATTAGGTATGCATCTGCCACATTACTCTGAGCGGGTTTGACGTAAGTCATATGAGCCACCAGGATTGTGCAATAACGCAATTTCTGTAGCCCGTACGAAAGGCTCTGGAAGGTAATTCCAAGATATTTCAGGCCACCAGACAACATGCTATGGTGGATAGTGTTGGCAGTCCGGATGAAGATGTCTCACTCCCCTGCATGCTATGCGTCCTTCGCCTGTTAACACCGGAAAATGGTTTTGACACGGCCAAGCGGATGCGCAGGAACGTCTCAGGAAATTGGTTGTTTGGGCCGATGTTAGTGAACAAACCGGCAAACGGACATAACAACTACATGTACATGCTTGAGAAATTAGGTACACTGGTGCTTTTGCATGCATCGATAAAGCGCAACTCAACGTTGGCGTGCCTGGTAGGGAATTTTATGAAAGAGCTAAAGTTGCTCCTGGAGTAAGCTACAGGCACGCAAACTTCGCATACAACACCCCACAGATTAGCGGGTTTTTGACAATTCTTGTTTTCTTTTTACTTATGGCGTTTTATTTACTTAGGAAATGAGCAAATCCGCACGTAAAGCTTTTGTTGCATTGAGTGTCTCACAGTTTACTATGGATGGGTGAGATATGGGAGACTGACATGACTGATGGCAAATGGCGTACATTACTATTTCATAAGGAGTATTTCAGACCAACTTTCTTCACCTGCACTAAGCATACAAACAAAACGTCCAATTTACAGGAGTTATCCATGTTGTATTTAATGAAGAAAACCTATTTTTTTAAGGACGTCTAGTTACGTCACACATAATTGATCAGAATGAACAGGAAATTTGAGACGAAAGTCAGCTGGTTCTTTCTGTGTGATTTGGAAGTTCCCCTGTTTTGACTACTGATAGCTGAATTATACGTTTTTCCTGCACCGTTTTAAATGCATAGGCCATCTTCAGTACAACTAACAGTTGAGGTCACAGCACATGGATTATATGATTCACTTTGGTGCACATATGACTTCAAAAGTTTTTGGCAGTGCTGAGTGAGGAAAGTATTTGGGGTTTTGATAATTTAGTAAGTTAAAAGACAATTATAGGAAATATTGTGAGTGTGCTTAATGAGTACACTTGTTAGAACTGATGTCTCGGAAGGATTGTTTTTGTCATCAGAAGGTGTGATCGCATCAGTAATGTTAGTTTTCTCGGGCTATCGGAACTACAAAGGGGAGAGGGTAGTAGTTATTTCGGATGACTTCGTTTGTATGAAGCCAAAGAGAAGAGGCCACATTCAATCGCACTGCGGTTATTTGACCCGAGATTACTAACATGTTTTTCAGCTAAAATATACATCTGGGCAGGAACTCATGGAATAGTTTGCATCCCACCAGAAATTAACATCAAGGAGAAAATTTTGAGGAAGGCAGGTGCCGGTTCTCGTAGTTATTGTTTTAACCGCCCTTATGTCTCAATTTCAGACGCGGTGGCAAAAAATGCAACAATAACAAGGATTTTTTTCCTTGACTAGCGAACAAAAAATTAAATATTTGAAGCTTGCTCATGGAGCCACGCCTATCTTCAGGTGTTTTCCATATTCATTTGCCTAGAAGCCTATCTTTATTGTAACCTTTTAGCAACTCCTGGATGAGAACAGCCACGTATGTGTGGTGTTTGTTCAATGAAAATCTGAAAGACGCGTTTAGCTTCCTCGGTTTCTGGTGTCCAAACCCTTTCTTATTCCACTTGAATAAATTTCAAGGTGCCGCCAAGGGACACTGTATTGAGTGCTTGTGTGACCTAGTAACATTGTAACCTCTGTCAAATGAAAACCATGTGGCCGAGGTCTCAGATTTTACTTGCGGCCAGTACATTTCTAGCAAAAGATGAGGAATTATCCCACAAAAAACTTCGTAGTGACTTCGCGCTAAGACGCAGAACTCTCATCATGAGGCATATAAACAGTTCACAAGTCTGAACTGTCATTTAAACGGTCGGTTTCGACTAGGCCTAGCGTAGGCTCCATAGCATGGAAGTGAAGGTATGGTGAGCGGACTAGCTATCTGTCAAACCCCCCCACCTGGGCCTGGTGTCAAGACATAGCCAATAAGACCGAAGGCAGAAGAGGGCATAGACCCACTTACAATGATGCACGACAAAACAAGAGCACAACAGCAACTGCGTGGGAGTTCGATAAAATCCACATTAAGAAGGGGTTATTGCAGCTTCACTCTTAATCCATCAGTCGACCACGTAAATTCAACCGTCGTGTTTGGTGATGTTCGCCGTATGCGGTGCAGGGACGGGGATTCGCGTTAGATTTTAGTGAAAATAGACTCGCGCCACAACTCTCTGATCTACTCTACCACCTGAACCCGGTCTCAGGACGGAGGCAAGAAGACCGGGAGACGGGAGAGGGCACAAGCCCACGCACTGTGTTCTGACACCAAACAAGAACCAAACGACAAAAGAGAGGGGCATATCAGATCCAAAATGAATGGGAGTGCCATATAGGCTACATTAAGTAGGAGCCATTGCAGGCTGACTCTCATTCCACCAGTTGCCCATTGTGCACAAACGCACGCACTGTACTGACCACGCGATTCGAGTTATCCCGTCAGTTGGCAGCCTTCCAAGCCATGGCCTTTAGCGCTCCGTGGTAAATTCAAGCGCGTCAGATTGTTTATAGTGGGGAAGAATGCGCTGAGCCGTCGACCTCACTCTCTCCTCCACCCCCACAATCAGACCACCGTCCGAGCCATTTGGTTGTCTGATTTAGGAGTGGACGCATTGGCTAACGGGCCGACGAACTCATCTTCGCGCGCCACAGCAGGACTTGGCTCCCTTAACACTCACACCAGGATTCACTTAATAAGGGGATATGGAGGAGCCACCGCCGTCCGACCCCTAGTCCAGTCAGTCAGCCAATCTTCACAAGCACACAATGGGCAGAAACTGGAGATACGCTGTCATATAGCAATACAAATACGATATATTTTTTATTAAAATAATGAATAACAGATTGGGCTGCCCGAAGCGGTAGGGAACACTTTTAACAGTTTCTACAAGCTTTTCCGAAGTTATTCTGCTTTGCATAAACTTACTCTAACGAATGTAACAAATCCAAACACAGATCGGGTCTGTTTAATGCCACGACAAGAGGGAAAAACGTGACCGCATTGCGTGCGCAACACACATTTACATTTGCACCATTCACGACGAAAATTTGACTTTGCCTGCCACAAATAGCGTCGTGTCCTCTTCTGCACTTGGATAGGTGTTTGAATGCGCTGTAGCAATTAGGTTCAAATAACGACCACTAAGTGTTAACTGATCGGTTAAGTGTAAAAATTGAGCACACAGCGTGACTACACTCCCATATCAAAAGAGATCTTTTTGAAGATTTACTACCTTATGCCGTAATTCGAATTTCCGTCTTTCATAGACTATCACCGGGCTTGTTTTCAAGTGCAATTCGACGAAGGATCGCTAAGAAGTAATGAAATAGTACGAGCGAGTTTGTGTGTGTGTGGCATTTTAACGGGCCACGTGGTAGATGCGCTGGACCAACAAGGGGCCAACTCAGGGTGCGGCAGGCATTATTATTAACTGGGATGAGGTCCCATAATAAATGCCGAACACGGGGGTGCGCGTACCCATGTTGGGAACGTGTAGGTGCAGGCTCATGTCGCACCATCCACTGTTGTCATTTGATGGCTATGGTGGGACATGACTCGTCTGCGCCCAACACCGCCTTCGTTCTTTTTGACTATGTATTGACACAGGGCACAGGCGGGTAAGGGAAGAGAGTGAATGCGATAGATGTACTTCAAGTATACTGTCACTTCAAACAAATTTGCACACAAGTCACCGTCCTTGCACCATCCTTCTGTGGAGCATACGGTGGACATCGTCGAACTATGACGGTCGAATGGACGTGTCATATTTGGAGATAATCTTCTGTCCAAGTCTACACACAAGTACCACGGTATAATGCTTCCCAGGGTGAAATAAATCCATGCATTTATAGATAATTTGTGTGTATGAATGTGCAGAATAGAATAGCTTCACAAAGGAAGCATATTACTAGGAAGCTCTGAACCAAGTTTTATAGAAACAATTCTTTGGAATCTCAGCTTCCTACAACCTCTGATCACCTCGTTCTTCCCCTCATCCTTTATTGCTCTCCCGTGATTTTTCCAGCCTTGCTTAAAAAGGATTTTGAGTTTAAACGTATTCTCCGAATGCCCTCTTCTGCTGCTGGTGTTTCTTATACTGCTTTAGCGGATTTGATAGCAAAACGGCAATTTACGACAGTCAAACAATTCGCTGGGCGAATCCTTGATGATATAACCCACCCCATCCACTCTGAGATGATTGCTGTGAAGTATTCCCGTCCGATGTGCCAAGGCTTTCGCCATATAGCCTGTCGTACAATGGCATACCAGCGCTCCGTTTTGCCATTTTTAGCACACTACCCTACGTGTGAAGAGACTGAAATAAAAAAGCTCAGACTAGAACTGTCTCCCCGCTAGATGTCCATTTTTGACTCTTTGATTCTTGCATATTATGTTTACTTATCCTTTTATCTTACTGAATGGAGCCATTTATATTTTTGCTGAAAATTTTGAATGAAACTGCAAATTAAAGCGTATTCCTCTCTCTCTCTCTTACTGGCCTCGCTGCTACAGTCAGAAACGGCTAAACTTTATAAGGAAACATGCCACTCTACATAAACAAGTTGGTACTATGTATTGGCCTAACATTCGCTTGCTACGGAGGCTTGAATAGACCAATCCAACTAGTTAAAAACTAACCTTTCTGACAGCACAGTTACTAGCTAAAAGCCCCGACATACGGATTTTGCTGCTGCATGATCCAACTGCGCGCGGGTTTGGCTCACTAGTGGGCCCCAACTTTCCCCGGGTGTTTTGTGGTATACCAACTCCAGTTTCAATGCTGTCTTGTTTAATTTTTGAGGATCTAAATGCGCGAAATTGAAGGAAATCCTTTAGAACAAACCTGTTCAGATTCGGTCTAAAGGTTGGAATGAATAATGAATCAGAATTTCATCAGTTCCTGCGACGTAACTGGGTCATACTGACAAGCTGTCAACGGGTAGTCAGTCGTATGCAAATAATTCACCAGTTGATCAACTGATGATCCAAACTCCTCCCAGATGCATTATACAGCGCCACAAATAAGTGAAACACGTATGTCTGAGCTTCTAGCTAGTACTTTTTCTGCTATGGTAAATAATTGCATATTAGTATACTACTGACGGCATGGTGGTACCTTGTAACGCGATTCTTCGACAGTAGCTGATTGATTTCAGTTCAGAATATTCAAATGTGGACCTAGGCACTAAAAGATTGTTCAGAAGGATTAACTTCAAGTTCACGCATTAATTTCCTTATTAATTAAATAAAGCAGCATGGAATAGTCCATAAATGTGCTAGTCTAGAAGACCAGTTGTGGTTATGTTGTCATCCGACGCTCAGAAAATAGACTAATTTACTCAACTTTTGAGACGAACTGTCACAGACTACATCCCCTATGACTCTTTCGACGACTTACGACTCCCCTGGTCTAGCTAAACACCAGGTGCAATTCTTATTCCTGGATTTCAAACCAATCAGCATCCTTGACGTGAATTTGGTTACCCCATGATCTTAAGGAATACTAAACCCCGAGTGTTTGAAAGAAAATTATGGAGCATTTGCTTGACATTTTTCAATCATTCAGCCCAGCCTGTGCCCCAGTTTATCATACAATCTTTCAATTGCTTTTTCAGGATTCGTTACTTCCAATAGATAGGCTGATAATTTCCTCTTGCTCGTCATTATGGAATTATTAACCGGTAACTAGCGCATATTTGTAAATATGGCTTGATCCGTTCTCACCCGGTTTTTCACTTAGTGTGTACAAAATGCGACAAAGAATAGCAGATGTCAGAAAAGCTTGCTCAAACCTGCCTAAAACAAAGTTTCAAAGTACTTTTCTCCTGCGTTGTGTATGCCATAAAATCCAAAAGCTCAGTTTTTGATAGTGCGTGTTTTTTTTCCAATGCATGGTCATTATATAAAATACCTGGTAGACTGCAATCTTCTGTGAAACAAGGGGAAGGAGAATCTCGTTAGGGCCAGTCTTTTTGAAAAAGGTCAGTGGGCAAGAGGAAGAAGAATGAGCCAGCAGGCTTACCAGTTTGTCGGCTTCCTCAAAATGGCTTTACTCTTGCCCATTCAACGCTTTCATAGTGACTCCGCGCTGGGATACTTTATTTGAAGCACATTTTCGGGTCGTTCAAAGCGATTGGGACATTGCCGTTTCGCTGATTCTTCCGAAGCCATTTCCGCCTGGCCCTCCACCAGAAATACACTCCAAGACTAGCCATTAGGATGAAATAGCCAAAGGTTAGAGCGAGAACGAAGAGGGAGAATCGAAAGGAGCTCGTGATTTCAGCCTGGCTAAAAGCCCCTGCTGAGTTCACCTCTCCGATGGCCATGAAGACGGACAAGTTGCCACTACTGATCCCTTCAGATGGCAGAACTCAACCTGTAGTCCAATCAAAGGTAAGATTCATGACTCAACTGGCCATAAATTCCGGACTGCTCGCAGGGTTTTGTCGGTAATCGAGTGTATATCTGCAGGCGACGAGGTGTTGATTGGCTCCAATGCAGCCAGTCACGTTTGAGTGAATTATTATGCCACCAATCAGTAGATAGCACTTTTGCATAAAGTGCAGTGGAAACAACTAATTAAAAGCCCCCTACGTTTTCCTCCCTCGGAATCAAAAGCACATTGTACATTTAACATTGTATTTGTCCGGTTATTGATAACCCTAAAAGATTAAATTCACCAGTCCAAAACAAAGACTTAAAAGAATGTATTCCACATGCAATCTGCAGTTTTTACATCGTAAAACAGAGCACGCGATCTTAAGCACGTCAGATGCTGAAACCTCGTATATTTATTTTTCCTTATACACATAAGCCTTACGTTCTTCTCAATATACTTCCCGTAGTTTCGGAAGCCCTAAAGTCAGGTGTAGCAACAAGTCAGTTTCAACATTATTCTGAAGTAAAAGCACTTTCAAAAATTGGAACCACTCTCTCTCTCTCTCTCTCTACAAGTATATAATTTAAAAAAGACGTAGTACACTACCTATTGAATAAAAAGGAAAATATTATTGTGCACCTCTTCTGTGAAATATGCTACAATTTGCCAGGGCACCAAAACTCCTTGGGAAAAAATACTGATTACCTAAGTAGTACTTTCTTGTAGGATGTCGGTTTTATAGGTGGCTGGAACAAAGCTCATTCAAGACCTGACAGCATTCTGCGGCTGTAATATTGCAGGATTATGTTGCACATCAATGAACATTATAGCCCTACGTATGGAACTTTTTCTACCGAAAAGCGCATTTCAGAATGTTGGTTATCATTTCAAGAGATAGCACATCTAATGCGATTTTCTGTACTGATTAACATAGAGAAATAAGCTTGTGGGAAGCAAAGTGCTCGTGGCAGAGTTAAATTTGATATGTTTGAAAAGTGGGCTCGATCAACGTCACCCGATTGGAAGCTGAGTAGTAAAGTGAAAGGCATACCTACAAGGACGAGGTGAATTATCGTGACCATTCCCAGCTCAAGTATGATCGCGAGGCAGCCATGCCCTCTTTACTCGTGTTGCTTGTCGCTAGGTGATCGCCAATTCCATGCAACTTTATTTTTCCGATCATACCTGACAGGGCAGTGAGCACTTAAGGCCTAATGTAGAGCTCAGGGATCAAAAAGTCCAGTTTTGAACCCCAGGTTTGCTAGAACGTGGCACTTGGTTGCGGCTGGCTAACTGGTTGGCGCAGACTAGCCCCTTCAGTCTTCTTTTTACCTGTATAACTTATCGATTTGCGATTGAGTATGATGGCCCTTGAGAGAGCTCTATGGCAAAGCTACCTCACATCGCTGCTGTGACAAATCTATCCTACTGGCACCACCGAATCATATTCAAGAAAGATGACGTGTTTTGGCTTAAAACTTCTCGTGAGTAACTGAACCCTCGAAGCATCGTAATTTTTGGTAGTTATAATTAAAGTAGCTGTTGTTTGAAACTGCCTTTATTAAGCCCCTGGCGGAGCAGTTGAGCAGTAGATATGCAAATTAATATTTGCAAAATTGTGAGGCCTAAGAATGAGAGATGGGTGCCCCATAGTTGATGTCTCTTCTAAAACCATAAAATCAATAGCAATGGAGTAACCTACGAGTGTTGGAACGTTGGAAAATATTTCTTGAGGGTTAAAATGAAAGCGGTAATCCAGTTGAAAGCGCAAGATTCCCAAATAAGCAATGGTAGTTAGTCAAGCAGCAGCTTACATCACTTATGGTTCTTGGAATGAAACAAGATAAATTTTAGCCTGGATCTCAAAGGATACCAAGACATTGCATGCGTAAAAGTAAACGTTCAAGTTTCAGGTTTTGATTGATAAAGAAATGAAGCGGGCATATTGATTAGAAAAGCCATCATTTTATCCATCTCAAATGTTCCTTTTTTCATGTAAACTGCCATTTAGATGCAAGCCAAATATAGAAAGAATATGACTCGTTTCGGGCAAAAGGCAGCATCGGACTACAGTTAGAAAAGACCAGTTATACCGAGATTTTTCGAAGAGATTATGGGAAATGAATTGGCCAGGAATACTTGTTAGGCCCCTAAACTCGACAAGGGAAAAGGCACGCCCCTGAAGTAATAAACCTGGTCCTGCGCATAATTCCAGGACTGGTAAATATTCCAGTGTCCTTACACTATGAATAGACCTCACATAAAACTAAAGCGTATCCCTTATCCTAATCCTTAGCCTAATTTAAACCTTAACTCTATAGTAAACACTAACGATAAGCTTAGACACAACCTTCACCCCCAACTACCTCCTGACCATAATCTTCAGCCCAACCATAATTTTCCAGGAGTAAGGCCCATTAGGCCCATAATTAGTTCCTGTAGACAAGGGGTCAATGCACATTTGAGGTCTGATTTTGATACGATAGTCATCCCGAATCCAGGTGCTGGCTAAACTGGGAAGAATCCTAAAATACTGCCCTTGCACTTTTTATACTCGTTTCCATCGACTAGGCATGCGTCACTCCAAGACTGCGAGGCAAAACAGGACGCTACTTATTGCGTTCGGTAAGTACATATTGCAAACCATGGCAAATGGGATGTGAGTAAGGAGCTTATTGCTGAATCGGTGTGTTCAGTGTCTTATCAACTAAGATTTGATTCGAATATTCCGTTTTAGGCGTCAAGTTGCGACCCAATTACCCACCGACATGTCCATGCCAGTCTTCCCTCTCCGTCTGCCAAATGAAAATTCAAATGTATGTTCCACTATGAGTATGCGTACGTTTCTTTGTTGACGGCTGAAAATTCCCAACTGTTCCGAAGACAATCATTATCCTCAAGTATTTTGCGACCTGTTTGCAAAACAGGGAAATGATTGAACAGGCGTGGACTTCTGCCCGAGCCACACGGAATGTATGAGTTCCTAAATAGCGCTCTTATCAGAAGGCAAAAAACTGTCTCAGCTGTATGTCCTGGCAACTACGTGTGCCAAGTTCCCAAAAGGTTCCTAGAAAGACGCCATACCAGATATTTTAGGCGCATCTAACAGGTTCCTACTTACATTCTTCAGAAGTACTCTGTTTAGGTAGTTGTGGACACAGAAGAATGACAAATGAAAATTGGGCACGAGTAAAAGCCATTATTCAAGCATGTTGCATTGGATAGAATAAATTGGATTCGTTTAGTGCGTTTCGTGAGTGGTTCGAAACCCACAATCGGGACAGGAAAACTCTGGCGTAAGTACATTGTTCTTCGGGGAGGGGGCGAGCGTAGATAAAATCCCAAATTAATCCCTGTGAACTCAAATTGCTAATGGCTCTTCTAACTGATTACTTAATCAGAGAGTTTCTATAAATCTTATGCAACTCATCCCCATTTCTTAGGAGTTTTCCTTGAGTAAAGACCAATAAAACTGCACAAGCGTAAGGTAAGATTCACAAGAAACCTGATAAGAAACTGCAAAAAATATTTGCTGCTCGGAGGTCACAGACGATACGGCGATTACATTTCGACATAATTGGGAGTACACAGTGGTGAAATTTATTCAAATTACATTTCGAGGGGCCAAGAGCTGAGCAGTGACTTACTCTGGCATTTCACGAATGCATCGCTCGAAAGTTGGCAGCCTGATCATGAGCAGAAAGACATCACCGACTGGAATGGCCAGACAATAGCAGTACAACTACTAAGACTCAAACCTTCGACTTCTTCGTTAGAAGTCCAACGCCCTTTTCATTGAGCCGGGGTTCGTTGTCCTGTCCTGGAGTTGGTTATACCTGGCTGATGATGGTTAATAAGCCAGAAGTTGACATCCCAGTCTCCCTCGTGCTTGTTGGTGATTGCCTTCTGCCCGTAATATACTAGCCACTGCGCGACAGCTGGCGTGCTTCGAGATTGAGCCCCAAAACACAATACAATGAGTCCTTTCCCTTACTTGATGGTTGAGCGCAAAGGTAGTTAATTTTTACTAATTGTATTAGGTTTGTTCATGGTTTAGTTAAAAAGATCAGTGAACATAGAATGTTCATGGCCCTAGGACAGTGAAATTGAAAATGCATCAGTTAAAACAATTTCACTGAAAATTTGTTAAATTTCCTCTAAGCACTACTTGCATCTTTGACAACTTTCACCTTTGTTTTGCATTTAAACTGGATTTCAACATGCGAGGTCATAGTCCTGGGCCTGCTTCATTTATGAAAGCTTCAGCACGTATTTGGTTAAAAATATGACCATATACTTGGTAGCTCTACATCCAATGATATTAAACACATTCTTGGTGAAAATGTCAGGTCAGAAAGTTCGGTGTCACGCAAAGGGCATTTCCATGCGTAAAAAAATGTAGGTCCTTGTTTATATCTCTTGTTGACTGTCTGTTTCTCTTTTCCCTTATCTGAGTCATTTAATTGGTCACAGCTTAAAAGGTTGTCAGTTGGGGGTCTGCACTTCAACCAACTTAGGGTGGAGAAAGTTCTGCCTTGCAAATAATTTCTGCCTTTCAATAGTGTGTCAGGTTTGACAAAACTTCAGAGACCACGTCAAGTGTTAAATTCTTTAGCGAGTAGAATTTACCTCTTTACCTGGCATTTAACCAAGGTATCCCTTAATATTTTTCCGCCTTTCTTGACTGTATGATGGGAAAATGCACCAAGGAACTTGGAAGCTGTAGTGTACCTTCCATTTCCATAGTCTTTGGAGGTAAAAAAAACAAAATCGACTTCAAAATCAATCTTTTGGTTGCACACAGTTCTGTTTTGGGAGCAAAAACTAACAAGTTTTCGCTGGATGGGCGCATTGTCCTTGGAACTGAAACACTTCCTCTAATACAGCAGTATGTTATCGACAGGCATGCATGCAATTATCACTTTCTCTTTTTTGGTTTCCCTCCTCCTCCTCCTCCTCCTCCTCCTCCTCCTCCTCCTCCTCCTCCTCCTCCTCCTCCTCCTCCTCCTCCTCCTCCTCCTCCTCCTCCTCCTCCTCCTCCTCCTCCTCCTCCTCCTCCTCCTCCTCCTCCTCCTCCTCCTCCTCCTCCTCCTCCTCCCTCTCCTCCTCCTCCTCCTCCTTCTCTCCCTTTTCCTACCATCGTCTCCACCATTTTACTGAATGTGATCAGTTGTGCATCAAAAGAACTGCCATTAAAAAGGCTTAACCACAGTGATAAGATGAGACACGTAACAAAACTAGCAATAGGTGACTTTAGGTGTTGGGAAAATTTTGTAATTCATTCAGACAAAACACGAATTCACTGCGAATTTTTAGCAATCGGTCTCATGGGAACATTTCTAATTCGACAAAACTTAAATTAAGTAGTACTAGGAGACTGCACTACAATTTTCCTTGGTTTTGAATGAAGTAGGAGTGACCAGCATTCTACGTTATATGCCCTGGTACCAAAGTTAATTCCTGTCCTTATTCCATGGAGTTAATAGTTTGTTTAATGCTTGATTAATGCGATGTAGCGGTGCTAGTATTTTTTGCCAATCGATTCGTGCTTTGAACTAGCGCTAGTGCCTACTGCGTGTGTTAAATTGTTCGCATCTTTGTAGACGGGAAAAGATAAGCTAACAGGGTAGGACAATTTATTTCAACTCCCGCCAAAGTAAAATGCGGTAATTCATGGGCAAGTTATCCGCCCTTGAAAGACAATTATCCTGAACGTTTAAACGCGTTTTGCCGCTCAGGCCACATCGGCGTGTATTTATTCACTAACCTGTTCCAGTGGAGCGGGATACTTAGACCCTACACTGAGGCATCTGGAAAAGTTAGGGGAAGAGTTTAATTCTTGCCCAGCTGATCTATGCGAGCCCCCGAATGGGTGCCACAGAATCTACCTGGGTTATCTTCAGGGCACCAGCAGGCTACTCTGAAGGCTTATGTAAATATATGCTAGCAAAGGCCAAGGTAATGGTCATTCTTTTAGCGAATCCAGCGTTCTGCGTGGCACTCTGTCTACCTGGCAAATTCCAGATGGTGGTCACACGCCCCCATAATTATCTGTTCACACGCACACACAGTCCGCGTATTTGACATAACTGAAAGTACAATCGTCGAGTTTAATGTGCACCGAGTGTGTGGGCACGATGACTTGCGCGTGAATTTGCTAGTAGTGTGAGAAGACTTGCGCAATATCTACCGCACACTTTCGCCCTCGACACTCCCCTAGGCCCGGTATTATGACCAAAGAAAGCATACCGGACGTGGGAGAGGGTGCAGCTGGAGAGCCCCTAAGCGTATCTCCATATCTGACACGGATCCCAGGGAGTAGGAGTGCCGAAAAGGCCACATTTAGAGAAGACCTTGCATTCAGACTCTCAAACCACAAGTCGGCCACTCCACAATCAAGGCTCGAACCCCCAACCTGTTGATCATAACTCTACCACTAAATATTGAGCCAAAGGCTCCTTATCTTGCCGTCTTCGATAGATAATATTGAAATTCTTTGTTGAACGCTCAAAAATCACTAAAGGAACTCCTTCGTCCCGTTCTGCCTTGAAGCTCACTCCTGAGCCCCTCCAGCAGCAGCACAGCTGCTAGTAGCTCAAGTAGATTAGAATTGCCAACAGGGACAAAGGAGACAAGAATGACCATTTCTGGCTCATTGACCGTTACCAACCAGTCATACCTAACCCCAATCAGAGACTTGAACACGTCCTGTGGAGCTTGAGTGTCACGCTTTAGCCATTGAGCCACGGGCTCGTTGTCTTACCGATTTAGATCTGGAACATTGACTTACATTAGTTGAGGAACGCTCACGGATCGCTAACGGAACTCACACGTTCCGTTATGCCTTGGGATCACTCTCAAGCCCCGATAACAGCTGCACAGCAGCTAGCAGTAGAAGAGGCATGTGAATATTGCGTTGAGTGTTTGACTTCTGATCAACGGGTCCCGGGTTCAAGCCTCGGGTGGTGCACAATCTGGGGTTGGGTATGACTGGCTGATGACGGCTAATGGTCATTCCAGTCACCCTCATCTTTGCTGGCAATATTCATTAGTGAGTTGGTAATCAGACATACTGGTTGGATGCTGCGAGGTGGGAGAGGGAAGATGCGTAAATAACCTGGTTAAGATTAGGAAGAGGCCTCCACTAGCGTGAGTGCAATTGCTTAACATGGGGCATCACTCATTTATGCGGAGGCGCCTATTTAGCGATTAAATTAAATTCTGCATATCTCGTCACCTTTGTCAGGCTCATATGTTGGCATGATGGCAAATGCTTAGCCACCTGTTTTTACTGAAAAAGTTTGCAGTCAACATTTCAGCAACATAGTGTGAAAATAAAGCGAAGTTAATGCACATTTTTCACGTAACATCAGACAAGGCTGTACGGTTTATATGTTCTCCCTGTTTTTGTAGATCCTTTATAACATTTGCAGATAGCAACAGAGAGGACAAGGGGCCCATGGTTCCATGATCAAAACTTTGTTCTCAATGACTCAAGATACCGGGTTCGAATAAGGGATTGAGTATGACTGGCTGATGACGACTTAAAGCTCGGAATTGGCTGCGTCATCTAAATTCGCTTCTGCACCTATAATTCTGGTCACTATGAGGCTGCCTGCAAGGGTTCCACATTGAGCTCCAGGGCACAGTGTGACAGGCAGTTTTCATAACCCTAATTGGTGAACGACCTCCCTGCGATAATTATCTTTTACTTGGTGTGCTGGGTCAGTAAAACCTGTTATAACTACTAGCAAGGACTTTGCGTAACATAATTTTTAGACTTAAGGCTTACAAGAAAAACTTTTAATTTGCTGACAGTATTTTACAAGTTTTCCACCGAAAAAATTCCATGCATTCTTCAGGAGAAGACTGAATATCTTCCCAAATAAATATGGGAACTGTTATTTGGCAGATACTTTCGTTTGCTACCCTAGGTCAGCACAAAAAAATGCTGGTTTCCTTTTTCAATGTAGGGTTGAGCTGATAAGTGAATATGTCCCATAAAAATGGGGAAAAATCACTTATCAGCTAATTTATAGATATTTTTGACGTCCCAGCCAGCAATATGCTCTGTCTTTCCACTAAAGTTCACTTATCGATAATAAGGTATCAAAAGAACATTGCACGTTTTTGAAAAGAATAGCGGGAAACTGCTAGAAGATTTTTTTGTCTTTTTAAGTTGCTGGCTAAAAGCTTCACGTTACATCGTGTCACTTGCCACAGGCCTGTGCTGGCCAAATTAGTTTACATGGAAAAAATTGTCATATTCTCTATGGTTTGCAGATAAACCTAATAATGAGAATTTTAGTCAAATGGAATGATTTTAATGTAGTTACTCTGATTTCCCTTATGTATAATTAGCTAAGGTAAAAGTTCAAAAAACAACCAAACGAAAGAACCGATTTCAGACCCAAAAGCTTGAACTCCTCTTTTAAATTATAAGCTTTAACAGACATAAAATCTCTATTTTCCAAAAAAAATGCTGTCAGTCCGAATGGTAATAGAATAGGTCTGCAAAAGTTTCGTTGACATGGCAGTAGCTCAATTTCCTGACAATTTGGAAACCGGCGTCATTTATTTCAAGTGATCAAAATTAGAAAGCATGTAAGTATTAAATTTTGGAGGCTCTCAGTCCCGAAAACGCCTCAAAATATAAACATACAACCACAGGGTAGGCAGAACGCATAATATGGTTCACAGTGTTAAATTGTTTTTTGCGCTTGTACTTAGAAAGTGAACTTACTACCAACAGCAGGGCATTCAGTTAATTACAGGACGTATATTTTGAAAAAAATATGCCTTTGCCTGATTTTTTGAGGTAACCCCTAGTAAAAGTTCAAATTACCGTTTGGAAGTCTAGAAAGATGGACTAAAGTTCCATCATGATAGAAGCTATGTGGACGCGAATTTGTGACCCCTTGTTTACCTAAATCTTATACTGGAATCTGAGTGCCTCATTAGCTTCAGGTGAATGGAAAAACAGATTATAAGATGAGATGGGTGCAATACTTGACTCGGATCGGATACATGATGGCTCAAAACTGAATCTTATGCACCTTAGTTAATATCACCTTATCACAAAAAGCCTAGCTTACGCCAAACTCTCTCGAGGACATTCTTGGTTTATAGATATTAGAGATAAAGTGACAAATTTAACCGTCCACCCGCTCAGGAGTATTCGATCGCTGCTGTAGGAACTCGAAAATAAACTACACCCATCTTTCCGCCCCATAAAAATGCCGGAACCAGGGGTACTTAACCGCTCCTATAGGGCATGTTATTTGAAAACGGAAAGATTTTGGTCATTATAATCTAATTTCCGCAGTGCATAATTAGAGGCTAAAAATAAAAGCGATCAAACGAGGAAATCGATTGCATACAAAAATGCAGACTGAATAGTTTTTGCTTTTAAAAAAGCGCAGATTGGCTCAATTTATGGAATAGTACTAAAACGAAATTCCATTATAGTGGTATTCGATCGATTTCTCGATACTTTGGAAACCGGCATCATTCATGCTGATCGACTGAACAGTTACTGGGGTGGCTATTTGCCCCAACATCGCCCTACCTTTCATTTGATTTATCCAAGAAACGCCTGTATGTTCACGCACGGTGAATAAGGAGTCAGAAAACGGTGCACAGGTGTGAGTTTGTACAGAGGTTCATTCTTGTAATTGGTGACATTGAACTCACAGTTACGATTTCACGCATCATGTGCTCTGATAAGTGGTGGTTTTAAGGTGAATCTTATGCACCACCCGTGCCACAAAATGCTTGGCCTCTAACTAACTTACCGGAACACATTCTTGGCTACTGGGCATCAGAATTTTGGCTGCATGTGTAACCACCTCTACCCCCGCACGAGCAGTATTCGTCCGCTGCCTTTTCCTGGAGTAAGATAATTCACAAACATTTCAGACTGCTGCCTGAAGTAAACGACAAATTACACCCATCATTTTGCCCATTAAACTGCCGCAGCCTAAACCGATTCTTTGGGAAAGTTCACTTAAAATCTGACTTCATTTCTCCTGGCCCCTTTTCCCACCTGACATTGGGCAAAACAGGAGATTTTGGGCAAATTTTTCGCTTGTCTGCTTACGGTGGGCCTATCGTTTAGCCGGTAAGAATCGCTAAAATTCCGCATTGTTTCTTAAAGCACCAGAAATACAAAAGAATTTATTTGGGATGTCATTTACCACCACACTTTTGGGCGACGCTGACTCCCTTTACCATGACAACCGACGTTCCTAAGTGTGGGGTCAAACACAACACACCTTACCTTTCCATTGTTGATGCAGCTGCTGATGTTACTACTGCTGTTGGGAAAACATTAACTTTGTAACAGGGATTATTTTAAGCACGAGCTTATAAACAATAGATTGTAAGGGGCTTAAATTTGTACCATGGCAACGCTTACGACTGGAAACAGCGCAAAATGGCATGGAGTTGTTTTTATCCCAGATCCCAACATAATGTAATAATCAGCTGTTACTTTGCCTCTAAACCAACTTTCCTGAATGAAGCTATGGTCGGCAGAAAAAGAACATGTACCCGTCTATTGAATAGTGATGGTTATTAAGATATTCCATGTGTTTATTTCTTGACCATATACTTGCGTGATGTGGTCGTTTAGGGGCGTAAGGATAAAGAATCTGAAATTATGACTCAACTAAGATTAAGAAAAAAGCAAGGCTTCAATGAAAGTAAATTACTTCTAAAGATTACATTGGCTTGCATCCAACGCCAAAACAAGGAGACGGCCTTTATAGTACTTTAAAATTATTGAGCAATCCTTATAGCATAAAAATGACTTTTTACAAATCGTAGGTGGCAGTTCCTGTAACGGAGCAGTTTAACGTATAAAACATGTGGATATTTTCAGAAAATTAAAGCAAGGTATTTCTGCCTGGGAACTAATGTCCTTATTATTGACATACATCAGTTTCATATTTGTGTTCTTGGGAAGGAGCATTTTGGATTAGAAGTTTATTGATATCCTATATTTCAACAGTATTATAAAATTGTCAAGGCACTTCAATTGCATAGCTTATGCATTCACGCATAATTTAAAACCTATGTTTAGCCATATGTTGACAATGAGGTCTATTGGGGCTAATAAAACATTGCGATAATTTAATGTCATATTTTATACGGGATAAGCAGCCTTAAATAATTATGAAAGGGTAGAGTACAAGATGATTAGCGTTTCAAAAAGTTACATATTTTGCAATACTGCCCCGCTCACTTGCTTCAGTCGAGTTTATGAGTAAAAAGATTATGAGTTTATAGTGGGTGTACGAGGTTTGGATACGATCAAGTTTAAACGCATAAGTCGTAAATTTACAACGCAGATTGTCTGGAAAATGATGATGAAAAGTTAATTTTGATTCACTGCCCTGCGGCTTAAGAGTAGACAGCTAATTAATGAAAATAAAGGCATTATTATTGTTCGCGGTTTGACACCTACTAGTTAAACAAAAATAATTTTAAATGCCTGCCATTGGACCCTATTCTGACCCATTTAACCGTCTTATATTGCATCCCAGTGAGTTCGGTGATTGGTCACGAAGTGGGTGTAGATTTTTAAATTTCAAGTAAGCATTATGTTTTAATTACGTCAGTCAATAAAGCCTTTACGCATCGTCCATGGCTCAAGCTATCGTATTTAATATAGCCCTCAAACGACCAGCTGAAGGTCAAACCTCTGGTTTATCGACGGCGGTAGCGTACTAAGCAGGTTGCCCAGTGCATTCAAGACAGCCAACCACAAATCAACTGTCAATACCGATTCGAGTAACTTATCGAACAACCAACCAAACTTCAGGACGCGCCAGGCTAAAGATATACCTGTTGCGAATTCCATGGCTGTTTTCTTCGAGTTGGAGGTGCGGGCTCAGCGGGGACTATTGTAAAATGATATATATTTACATGGGAAACTGGAAGAGGATCGTAGTGGCAGATGTTACTGATTAAGATAGCTGAGCTTTGCCATCATTTTGTTGTTGCCTTCTCTGCTCGTGGTGTTGCTCAATTGTGTTTTACTTAGAAGTTGTAATTCTCTTCTTCCCTCGAACTGAATATGCATCATCATATTTATCCTCTTTGACGTAAAAAATTGCTCCTTGCTTTTGGTTTCTTTTTGTAAGTTATCATTTGAGATAATAGAAGCTCTTGAGTGTACCCAAGTCCACGAATCTAAAACACATCCGCATCACTAGAAAACAGCAATGACTTGGAAATATAAAAAGCGGTGTGGAGAAAACTTATGAAAAGTACAAGTAAGGTAAGACGACCTTTCAATATCGGAAAACAGGCTAGTTTGACGATGTTATTGGAAATTTGTCCGGGTATGGACGAATTTTTACAATAAGTTGAACTAATGACAAGTAAGCGCAACAGTGAAGCAGCACGTTGGCATGTATCTCAGCTGCCATGTCAGCTATCATTGCCGACGTGGTTCACGGTATGCCCCAAAGAAGGGTGGGTGCAGGGACGGTGTGTTACGCGTAAAGTACTTAATACCAATAGCACTGTCTCCTCCCTCTTCAACTCGAGCCCGATGCCAAACGACCAGGGGCGGGATCGCACACAGCGATGGACAAAGTCAAAGCAGACCGATTGAGAGAGAGAAACGCTTTATTGTGAAAGCAAAAATGCCTCAATTAACCATGGGTACGCAAAATAAATAAAACGGGAAGATAACAAATGATATATTTTGACCGAAAGCCGGAACTGCCAGCAACATGGACGATTGCCCATGAATGAGTCGCCAACCGTACTTGTGTCGTGTGAGATCACCTTATAATTATAGTTTTAGAAAATAGAGAGTGGTAAGTAAAAGAAACTACTAAGCAAAATGGGCCACCCCCTTTACATACAAGAAAATTCACACGTGAATGGAGAAGCCAGAAGGCGCTTCACAACCTGTTCCACGCATGAGCAACCAGAGTTTCAAACAGCTCAAAAAATGGTGACGCGGACTCAAACTGGTCGGAGTATGCAGCGTGACTCTCTGTTCTGAGAGGCGGATCGAGCTATCCCGTCAACTGACGGCCTTCTCTGCCACGAATTTAAGCGCTTCATGATAGACTCAAGGGCATCAGGGTGTTTATAGGGCTGAAACGTGCACTGAGTACCTTGAAGACGGTGTCCCCAGAATCGACCCTGCTCTCTGTCTCTGTCTCTCTCTTTTTCTCCACTCCTCTCCCTTGCGTCAGCCTTCTGTCTGAGCCGGACAGTTACCTGAAGTGGTAATTGAGCACAATTGGCTGTCAGGATTAAACAACCCATTGCCACGTGTTACACACGACCTGGCCACCGCGCAGCACTGTTTTAGCACGAAGATATTGATGGACTCGAATCACGCTGTTGTGAGAGTGTTCTAGATGCCACATTCAGAAGGGGCCACTGACTCGTGATTGAAGGAAAACCCACTGAAGGATGCCTAACGCTGCAGCCACCAATTGCGTTAATTATTCCTTGAACAAAGGTATCCAGCGACTACGTATTCACACAACTGTATGAACTTGCCGTCATTAAGAAAACGAAGCCAAATGCTAGATAGGCCTGGAGAGCATGCACACAAGAAATTAGCACGTCTGCTGCAATGGGTGGTGAAATATTTACAGGGACCGATACTCCCAGCCGCAAGTTACCTGCTAGCAGAAGTTAATCGGCCTGTTTTCTATGGCACTACCGACTTCGACGTGGTATATTCCGTGGGTGAGGGTAAAGGAGTTTTATCAATCGTGTTTGCCGTACTGGGGCCGATGCCAGGCAAACTGACGTAGCTTTGTGCAGTCAACATCATCCGGGCATGATTCCACAACCACTATCGGGGAAGAGCCTTGACAGTTCAGCGTGCTTGGCCGGATCTTGCGATTCCACCAGTTTTGCCTACACTTCCGAAAAATCCCAATGTCTAGTGTTGGTTGATCTAAATGTTGAAATAAGTCCTGTGTTTTGACTTTCCGGCAGAAAAGCTAGGATGTTCGCTAAGACTGAAGAGTCTACGTAAAAGGTGTCCTTTTGGCCAGCCTCCCCGTGTGCACCCAGGATGGCGAAACGCATTAGATTATTCGATAACAGTGGTAAAATGACTGCGGACAATTGTTGGATGCATTTTGGGCCATGAAATACTAACCGGGCGCGCGAACGGGTACTACGAGATGATGTGTAAAGGGGTAAAATGGGACAAGTTGTACGGGCGGCACTAAGCACGTGATCAAGCTGCATGCACAGGGCTGATTTACTTTTCCGCTGTGCTGCAACATGTGATTTGCAAATTGGCAGCCTGAAATCTCAATGTTGGCTTCACAGCCTACCTGTTGTCAATTTGGACGTGGAACTTAGACGTATGAGCACTTAATAGTGACAAAAAGGCATTTTGTTTTAGTTGGTCAAAAATAGTCCCGTAAAACCCACACACAACCTTTGCAGAATTTGACTAGTTATTTGTTCTCAGTTTTACTGACGTTCATAAGGTTGTGGATGGTATTTGCACTGCATATAAGGATAGACGGATGCATCCTCAACATTTGTAACTCCTTTGGTTCACAGCGCCTTCTGTTTCATTTATTTACCGAACAATTTCCACTTGTATTCATTCATTCTTTTTTTTATTCGACGCATTATTGGTATCAGCTTCCATCTGCTAGCTAAGGTGCCTAAACATTTCAACCAATATCATTGCTGCTTTTGACCTGCCCCGTCAACGCGCCAGTCATCTATTAAATTAGCTGGCCTCTGATTATAACCACAAAATCTACCACCCAAACGATAACCGAAGCTCACACTTTCAACTTCCTTGCCATGTGGGTCAATGATATTGCGCTGTGGCTGCACACAGTGGAATGAAGTTTTGCCCTGCGGCAAATTACAAGAGAGGATGCAAAATTGCAGCATTTTGTAGCAGCATTGCCAAGGGACATTGCTACTGATCTAGTCATGCCATAGCTACACCTACCAAGGACGCCTAGATGACCTCACCCTTGAAATTCTGCGCTTCGTGCTATAACCGTCGTATCTAGAACCATTGAAGCCCTTCCAATACCCGTCAACCGAGATCTCATACTCCCGTTTTGGGCCCATCCACAAACAGCGGTTTCTCCAGGTACCATCACACCTATGGATCAAATGCCAATCACTGTTCATCTCCGTGACGTAACAAAAATCCCCGGCGGAAAAAACCTAACTGCCGGCCAGTAGCAGCATACGAACTTGGTTGAAAAATATTCTCCAAGTCGCTTATTACACATTTTCAATAAGATATCCTCCCATAAGTTCGTTATGGGCACTATTGACGACATCAGTCTAATTCCACCCACTTTGAACGACCATAAGTCACCTAATTCCTCATTTTCTTTCCAAGCAGCTAATAAAACCTCTAATACAACGTTCATTCAACAATCTTTATCTCTAGATCTTGATTTATGAAGTTAATTTCGATGGATATTTACAATGGTCGTCGTTCAGCCTGCCATTTCATATCGTTTTTCGGTCTCCTCGTTGATATAAAGTCCCAGAAACTAATTAATCAGATGACATCGTTATACTCTGAATGTTCAAGTTGTCTCTTTGCACCCCCTCTAGTCCATGCATTTCAACAGTTCCTTCGTCCACTCCCTATCATCATTTGCTTGCGGAATTTCCATCTTTCGCCCGACCCTCACAGATTGCTCAACCTATTAAGCATTGTGTAATGAATTATTATTCAACTACCGGACCACCCGTTTTTAGCTGTTCTCGTCGTTTAGCCGCAGATAAATTAGCTATCGCAAAGGCTGAGTTCAGCCATATGATGGAACTAGACATAGTGCGGCAATCCACTAGTCCACGGGCTGCTCCTCTACTCCTGATGTGCAAGAAGTCTCTAACTGACTGGCGTCCGTACGATGATGACTGGCGATTGAACAACTACACTGTCCCTGACAGATGTCCGCTTCCTCATCTCCATGACTTTTCATCAAGCCTAGCCGGCGTAACAATCTTTTCCAACATTGACCTAGGCAAAGCCTTCCACCGAATCCCCATTGCTCCAGAAGACATTGTTAAAACGGTGATTACGACCCCATTTGGTCTTTTCGAGTTCACTAGGATGCCTTTTATACACCGAAATTCCATTCAAACCATTCAAAGTTTCATCAACGAAGTCCTCCGCGACTTACTCTTCATTTTTGTTTGTGTCGATGATTTCAGTTCCCAAGTTCCAGGAAGCATACACAACTACAACACCAACGTCTCATTTTTGAACGATTGAACCAATTTGGTATTTTAATTAACACCTGTAAAGGCTTTTTGTTGGTGTTCCCTTGGTCCTGCTCCTAGGATACGCATCCCACAGACGCCAAAGTTTAACCTATTTGCGAGTTACCTACTCATACTTATTTCCCACAACTGCGCCATTTATAGGCCTTCTAAATTTCATCATCGTTTCATCCCTCACTGCGCTCAATTGATGTGACTTCTCACTAATCTTTTACGCGGACGCAACTGTAAGTTTTATTTCCCTGGCACAGCTGTGGACGCTTTCTAACATATAAAAGAGACCCTTGTGAATACACCTGCCTTTTTTCACCCTCTGACGACAGTTCGACCGCCGATTACGACGAGGTCCACCATATGCTCCACGGAAGGGTAGTTAAGAACGGGGACTTGCGCGTGATTTAGTTAAATGTGATAGCAAACTGGCACTGCAGCTACCGTACTCTCTCTTCCTCCTCCACCTGAGCCCGGTGTCATGATAGAGTCAAAAAGACCGGAGATGGGAGCAGGCGCAGGTGGCTGGCACGACTGGATTCGCCCCTGGGCGTACCAACACACCAGGCTCGGATCCCACGGAGTGGGAGTGCCATAAAGGCCACATTGAGAAGGAGCCATTGCAGCCTGACTCTCAGTCCGCCAGTCAGCCATTACACACAAAACACACATTGGGCTGAACACGCGGTCCGAGTGCTCCCTTTAGTTGGCAACCTTCCAAGCCATGACTTTTAGCGCACCGTAATTGTTTCAAACGCGTCAGATTGTTTATAGTGAGGAAAATGCGCTGAGCCGTCGACCTCACTCTCTACCCCACCCCCACAATCAGACCACCGTCCGAGCCGGTCAGCCGAACGTGTCAGCGTACCCGTCTTCGCGCGCCACAGCACGACCTGGCCCCCATTACGCACACACCATGATTTACTTACTCAGGGGATATGAAGGAGCCATCGCCGTCTGACTCCCAGTCAACTGGTCAGCCACTCGACACACATAGCACAGCTACCGAGACCGTGGAGACCCAGCACTCCCCGCCAGGACGCGTGGTCCATCCATACGCAGGCATTGCAGTCACTTAGGACAATTAACTTGTCCTCTTTCGGCACAGTCACCAGTAGGGCGCGCAGGTCCTCGTAGAATTTGTCCTTCACCGCATCAGAGCTCGTCATTGGGAGAGAGTAGGCGCTGATGATGGTGGCAAACTTGTCTCCCTGAAGAGGCAGGCTCATCAAGTGATCAATGATACCTTGTGGCCGACAGGGCAGACGTCCCACAATGTCGTTCCGGATGGCAAAGGCAACACCAGCGTCGCGTCACTCTGCCTTTGACCGGCAGCTCCAGAAGAAGGTTTAGCCGGCACCCACCTCCTCCAGCTGACCCTGCTCAGAGAATCGGGTCTCGCTGAGAGTAGCAATGTCCACCTTGTAGCGCGCCAGTTCCCGAGCGACTATTGCTGTCCTCCGTTCCGGCCGGTTGCTCCTAGGATTGTCTAAAAGGGAACGAACATTCTAGGCTGCTAGTGTATGTTGACTCACTCGAGCAGCCTTGAAGGTATGGCGTGGGGGATGAGGACAGGGGGTATTATTGTTTGTTTGAGTTTTCACCCCCTAACTGACCCCTCACTTTCCATTGTTGCTGATGCTTCCATTTGCGCGCTTTAGCAACAGACCCCCATGGGCATCGAACCCTTGGATGTACACTTTGCCAAAATGATACCTTATCAAACTTGCTTTAAGACTTTTGGTAGAGAACTGCCTTTATTTATTTAGCCATTAAAAACTTTTGTAACTATCTTGAAAGCAGAGGGTTTTTTTTTTATACGGACCACAAACGGCTCACCTATGCCTTCTCTTTACCCTCCGACAGGTATTCGCCCCGAAAGGCCCGCCATCTCGATTTTATTTCTCTCAATACACTACATATATTCGATTCCTAAAAGGCCTTTCTAATGAAGTCACTGAAGTTCTTTCTTGATCTTGAATTAATGCCTTTGCCCACCCTTACATTGACTTGGAACGCATGTCGGAACTGTAGCTCTAGCTGAATTTTACTGAACACCTTGAACAGACTAGTCTTCAAATAAAGGTTATTCCTCTGTCAACTCCCTGTGGTACCATCTTGTATGACTTATCGCGCGGTTTCACTCGAGTTGGGCGCAGGTGGCTGGCGCAGCCGGAGACGCTCCTAAACGTGCCGCCACGCCTGAACCAGGTCACACGGAGTGGGAGTACCCTGATTGGCCAAAAGTTGCTATCGCAGCGTGAGTCTGCACCTACGTATGCCACCAGCCCCCACCCTCCATGTTTGGCCTTTTTTTATGGGAACGCAACATGAATAACGTCTGTTGCACCCTGATTTAGCCGCCGTGTTGGTCCAGCGCATCTACCACACGACCCGTTTAGAGTGCATGCAAAAACATACGCACAGCTTGACCGGCAACTCTCAGATTAGGAGGAAAAGGTGGTTGTACCCCTAGATGCGGGGTGCATTTGTTGGACTGAAGGCCTCATCTATTCTGTTCTTATGCATGTCAAACCGTTTTTTTGATTAAACAAAACAGTTGTAGTCCGAATAGGCGAAAGTTGTTGGCCTTGACAGTTAACAGCTGGCATACTCAAGTTTTTTCAAGTCTCATTTGTCGTCTGTTATCCATTTAACACGAGGAAGTAATGGGTTGTAAAATAGGTCGGTAATGGCTTTTTGTTAACAACAATAAATCAACACTGTGAAATACTCGAGGAAGTTCAGCAAAGGAATTTTGGGAACAGGAGCGTAGATTTGACCGTGTTCGAGCAATTCTGCTGGTTCACTGAATAATTATGGCAAGCATATATTTGCTAATTTTGTCTTCCAGGTACACAGCCCAAAATAGGTGTGCGCGTCTTGTGAACTGGCCACCAGAAGGGTGAATTGAAAAAACCGTACCGGCCATGTGAGACTAATCACGTGATCCATGTGTTTGTACAACTCTGGTTCCTTACTTTGTACTGCCGCAGCTTCTAAAACGTGAACGTAGGATGCGACCCTTGGGCGCATTAAAGTACCTAAAGCACGGACTCTCTGCTGCAGTTATGTTACCAAGGTCTATTAGCTGCCAGGGTCTGAACTGTACTTTAACTCGCTTTCTGTTCTTCAGGGCAAGACGGAAAGTGCTGCAGTGAATGTCAGCAGAAACGGTCCTTACGAGTAACCACGCGTTCAAAAAGGATGTTTTGTTTATATGATATTGAAGTCGAACCCTCAGTCCTCCTGTCGGCCACAAACAAACACTGGACTACCTGCGCGGTCCGAGTTATCCCATAAGTTGGCAACCGTCTAAGCCACGACTTTTAACACACCATGCTAGCTTCAAAGGCCTCAGAGGAGTTGCAGGGAGAAAAATACACGGAGTCATTGGCCTCACTCTCTATTCCGTTAGGCAATGGACACACACATAGGTCCTCTAAATCAGTGCTCATAAAAGTAAAACAATTCAATCCGATGTGGCCATAAATCTACCCTTCTACGACCTTCGAATGAAATAGTCCTTCTGTTAAACTTCCTTAAAAGGATGAGCATGAGTGTTTTTAAATTTGAAATAACCGTTATAGCGAATATCTGCATAGAGTTTATCTTGCCTTATCGAGTCCGCTATCCTTACAAATTAGTCGGCTTACACGTTCTCGGAAGCCCTCTCAAATATATGCTTCTGGTTTGTCTGTAAAAAAAGCAACTTTTCACTCTCCAGCAGAGCAGACAGGCTGGAACTGCAGGTGAATTTATTTGCATTAAAGTACACATGTTAAAAATTTAGTCCATTGCCTATTGCTACGCCTACGGAGAATAGAGGCAGTGACCCCTAATTCCACATGTAACAGGCGTCATATTCCACGAAAAGGGAAGTGTCATTAAGACACGCTTTGAAGGAAGCATTTTAAACTGAACGACATCCCTGGGAAGGACAGACACAGCGTGTCAGTAAGAAATCAGTAGGAAACGTAAACAGGCACTCCCATAATGCAGGTTTCCTTGCGGTAAATACGCGGAGGAGCACCTATTTTCATGCCCTATCGCTTTAACTAATAAGAATCCAGACCTTCACCGTAGCCCGTATCTAAACACTAACTCTGTCCCTAATGTTATATCTAACTGGTAGCTCGTGGGAGTAGTTTAACGCCACATCAGATTTATTACAGAGCTGATCGCATTCCCTCCCTTCTTCCTCTGCCATCGGCCCGTTTTCCGCAAATGAACGCGGCAAGTGATTAGATACAGTGGCTGACTTGTCGTAAATCCTCCGTTAAATGTCTTACGCACAAACAAATATTGATTATCTGTGCATACAGCAATGGCGAACATTGATATTCTGAGTGATGCGTGAGTAGCGGGCTGATGATTTGGAGTGCGTTTTCGTACGTAGGTATGTGACCGAATAGAGGCACTCGTTGTCCAAATGTACGGGAGTACTGTAGGGAGGTAGAAGTAACGCAGTGATAGTTAAATTGAAACCCCTGGCAATGGTCGCCCTGCAAGTTATTTAATGTATTCTATAAAGTTAGTATGCAAAGGAGATTTTCATTCAAAGTAAGGAAAGTTAAACATGGCATCAGGATTCCTCCTGGAGAACTTATTGCAGTTTATACTGATCCTACGACAGCCGTGAGAGTAAATAAGATAATTGACGTTGTTCGCAGTGATGCCATGTAAAGTGTGGTGCAGATATGTCTTCTTCAATTTGTGATTGACCTGAATACGTCAAATATGCCCAATCTGAGTTTTCGGTGAGCGCTGATATTGAACAAGTGTTGTAGCCAGCTGGATATTGGCGGACTTGAGCCTTTGAACCCATATGTGACTGCTCGAGGTTTCATAGTCATTCATGGCAATCCTTTGTGAGGGCTTGAAAGCACGTTTTATTTTATAACACAACAAGTGAAGGAAATCTCCAAGGTGACTGTTGGCATTTACCTTGCACCCATTGTCTTCGAGTACCGATACTTACTTCTCGGGCACTCCCAGGCCTTCGTTCGCATGTCTTGGTCGCAAAGCTGGCATTGAACATTTTTCAACATGTACATAATACTAAGCTGCTCATTCGGCCTTTAGTTCAGGATCTGTTGTGTCCAATTACCCATTTGTACAGCGTAACCAGAGCTTAAACTGACATGGATCTATTGTCTGACACAACTCTTATCTACCTAAGAATATTTTCAGCCTACAGGTCTGTGCACTCTTTGTTTAACGGTAAGAAGAATATCTCAACAAGGTAAAGGGGAATGTTTGGTCCAGATATGGTTTTTCAGACCAAGAGCACACATGCGTTTTAAATTTTGATGATCTTTGGGATAGTACTTCTCAGTTTTATTCGCTTCCTACTGTCTAGTGATTTATATTTACAGTCAGGCTGTGTTCATTATTCTGCTAGATGTGTTGCCCCTGAGTCCGAAGCTAGCACCCTCAGACCCAACGTGTTTACTTTTTATTTCACAAGATCGTAGGATGTGAGTAGATGTGTACCAGTCCTAGTGGTTTCGTGTCCGATGTTAATGGGTTGAATTTCTGGGAAGATTATCCTCGGTTTGATAGACAGTGTTGGTTCCCATTCGATCCTCAGTGAAGACATCTATCATTGCTCTGTAGAACATGATGCTGAAAATGGGTTTGACCTAGGATGCCACCATGTCCCATCCCAACTGACAATGTGAAGCCACTCAGCACTGATCCTCTGTCCATTAGCCGTCCAGCTATTCACACATCAAGCCGTTCAACCGTCAGCCTGAACTGTTCGGTTGAGCCAGATTTCATCCTGAATTTAACAAGCTGGTGATGATTAACGCAGTCGGCGGACTTTTTAAGCTCAAAGAAAGAGGCATGAAGGCTGAGCACCAATTTCTTACTTTTTTTGTAATTTATGTGGTAAGTTGGGACGATCTCTTATGTGGTTTTCTGTGGGTTCATGCTCCATATTTAGGTTGCAAAAATTTTTGCCAGTGATTATGAGATCTGCTGGTTTTATTGACATTCGTATGGACGAGCAGTGGTTTTTTCCTTAAAGTCTGGCGAGACTCTTTCCTACTTGCAAAGAACAGGGAATGTAATTTGTCCCGTGAGTGGGTAGCCCGCATTTGAAGGCCCATTTCGATTAACTAAGCACTCACGCTGTTACCATTGTGTCATTTTCCTGGCTATCGCCCACAAAAAGAGTGGACAATCAATTTCAACAGATTGGCGAATGAATGGGGGCGTTCGATTCCCAGGATATTGCATGAGCAAAGGCGAAGGTAATTTGAGCACTGGAACAATGGGTTTATTATTCTGAGCTTTCAATCACCTGCAAGAGTCAGAGATAGCAGCAGGAACTAAAAAGGCGGTATTTATAGGATGAACAAACCAATTGATGATCACTGACGCAAGTCTGGAGGTAACTGCGCAGGGTTCTGTAGATAACGGCGAAATCGATATCTTGGAGCTCTTTGGTGAATTCCCGGAAGTATAAAGGCGAGTTTACTGTTCTATTTGTACAGGTCACTCGGTTGCATCCCTCCTTTCAGCCGCCGTCTCCTTTTCGAGAGGAGCCACTGACAGCACGCCCGCCATTCTGTAACGGCCTCCGCACCCGTCACGAGCATCTGCAGTCTTCCTGGTAACCAGGTCGTCCAAAGTTTCGACAGACGCAACTAATAGTGCACTTTTTTGTTTTCTTACGCCAGCGGAAACAAACGATGATGATGCTGAAGAGAGAATTGCCTTCTGTTTGAGAGCCCGATAGGCGTGTTTTGCCATTGTAGTTGGTCAATTAAGGACGAACAAATATGGTCCAAGGCTACCTGGATGCTGAAGTCATGGAAGTCGATTACTTTGTCAGCGCAAGAAGGGCTTAGGGGATATTGGTAGTGCATCTTCGCGTTAATGCTATTTTTTACCATATGAAGTGTGCTCAAAATGACGTTGATAAATATTTTTCGCCAAGGAGTGCGAACCTCAATGGTATGTGGCTTGGGAGACAACGCTATCCTCAGATTATATATGGTCAGTTTTAAACCTCCTCATCAACTAATCGTAAACCTGGATATTAGCAGTCGGTATGAAGCTTCCTAGGCTTAGTTCGAAAGTGTAAAATAATATGTGGCCAAGTGTACTCTAGCTACAATTGGACAGTGTCGTATATTCATAAACTTCCAATAGCTAGGCAGTAGTATACATATAAAGAGATTAAATCATACACCATATTGATATCACATGTACAAGCAAAGTGCCTAGACATGCTCCATGGCTAGGCGTTGCCATTATTCGCTCGCGTAATATCCGCCGACAGAGGTCTTCCGATTATTTTGAATTTAACTGCCTTTCCAGTGCAGGTCTTAGGTCCCTTTAAACTCTGCGGTCTCTTTTTGCCTATACGATTAAGACAATCGAGATTCCCAAAGGAAGGTATGATGATAAGAAAGTCTTTTTCACTCTTTCACTTATCCCTATTACTTAGGTGTTACCCCAGATGCACATTAAGACTTGCTCGACTGTTTGGAGGGTGTGTTTGAAAATACTACCCTCTGCCCTTTGCTTTTCATCAACAACTAGGAAGAGGAGTCAGCTGACGGTGCAATTGGTTGTCACAAACCATCAGACATCCAAAGTTCCGTTGATGATACTTTCCAATAACTGATTGCACACAAACAGCGTCGCTGAATTTAACAGAGAACCTTGTTGCACGATTCATGCTAGAAGGATATGCGGATAACGGTAGGACAAGCGTACAAAAAGTTCTGGTCTTGTTCAGTGAATTTTGAAATGCGCCTAGGGGCCACAGTCAAGTAGTCAACAGAGGAAATGACAGAGGATCTTTAACCTAAACAGCAGGGTGAAGTAGGGAGGGGAATAGCCTTTGGATAAATGACTGGAGCCGCAGACAAAAATACCATTTACGCCTCCCTGTTTATGTGCAACAGTTACTGATGCGTCTGAAAAACGAGATCAATTCCTAGACTTTCGGACGGGTAGTCACAATCCTACTCGTTTTCCATGGAGTTACTATCCAATTTACCAATCCTGCATACTGTTGCTGCTATTGACTGACATGCATGTCTGCATTCTGATGAGGTCAGTAGAAAGAATTTTTGTTTTAGGGCTGGAAAATGATATGACCGGATCGGCGAGGATGGCTTTCTCGTTGCTAACGTCTGATAGTCCGACCGTCGGGTAGGCAAGTTATCCCTTCACTTACTAGCGTTTCAAGCCATGGTCTTTATCGCCCCGTTAGAGCTTCGGGTGTGTCAGCTGGTTTATTTTTGTCCTGAGGACTGAGTCTCGCTGGTTACAGAAATTTCTACATTGCATTGAGTTATCGAGTGTCCCGAGGCGCTGGCCTCATTCGACTTGTTGGCTATTCGATTAGCTGACCCAAAACCCACCTTCCTAATTATAAGGTCGAGATCTTACCTTGACGCGTGGCGCAGTATGTGGTATTTTACAGATTAGCCCGACTGCGAGTTTGGAGCAAGAAGCATCTTAACAACAGCGGAATAAAGAGTGTTTTAACGGCACAATGCTTTACTACCTTTCCCAATATATCCATAAACTCCAGTTAACGGTTTTTCGCATCAGTAACTGGTCGGACCAGGATACTGAACAGGTGCAGCACCTACGAATACTGCGAAATATCCCAAGATCTCTAGCGCATACATTGCTAGCACCCGAGTACAACCGTTTCGAAACTAATGCAGCGTTCGTTCAGCCAATCAAAAGCTGGATACTCGTATGTGACCAGAAGTACAAGAATACGCTCGCGAACGGCCCAGATGATCCATGGAAAGGAGTCCGGCAGGTGCGTCATAAACACTTAATGCAACAGAATTTCACCAGTGCCTTGCCACAGCTCATTCCATGTCGCTGCAGAAAGGTTTTTTAATCAGCTCCCAGAATTCACAAACACTGATTGGTTTGGATCCCGAAGCAAAACAGACATTGTCTTTGGCTACCTGTTCTTCGACCTTTGTGACCCATATGGACCAATTTTAGTTTGGTATACTAATGGATCGGCGTGGATACGTTACAGAGTACATAAATTGCTATAAATTAAAGGGACTATTCTCTCGGTGGCTAAAGAGGGCTTTCAATGGACAAATCACGTCTAATTAACGACAAGAAAGGAAATACGTATTCACTGGAATAGGGATCACAGACTCAAACTCTCTAAAGAACTCTAGGAGAGTTGTCGATACTGTAAATTGAATGTTTGAATGTTCGACTGACTGAACGCGTGAGCTAAGCAAAGTGCTACAGCCCACGCTGCTTGTTTGCACGCCTTAACCTGTGCATTCCGCATCCGGTTTGGCCTGCTGTACTGTGTGTGTGTGTGTGCTTACGTCTTCGTTTTGCCATAGACATGACTCCTCACAGTTTCCGTAAGTAATCCCCGCTTTTGAAAAATTGACCTCGTACCGTTTTCTCTTCGTGACCAAGATAACTTTCGTTGGTGGTTGGGTTCTTCCATTGCTCCTACATACGGCAAGTGGTGTTAGCTGACTGCCGATCTTGAGTGTTGGGATCTCGACTTCTAGGTACTGCAGCCGTAAGGCAGTCTGACGGCTCAAAACACCTAAGCCAGTGTTTGGCCGTCAAGATAAATTTTTCGAGTTGTTCTGTACGTAAGAAGGAATGCCTGGGTTCCATATCGTTTTCATCGCTCTGCTGAAAGTATCGACGGAAAGTTCGGCTGGGACGTTAGACTATGAGTGAAACGATGGTGACGTCGCATGCTGTATTCCTCAGAGGCCCGTTGGGGCGTATTTATAAGTCACTATCTTTAACCTAAACTTTGATGGGTATTAACGGTACTTTTTTCGCGCAGATTCTTTTTTTGCTTGTGAATTGTGTACATCCTGGCATTTGTTGAACTGCCAATCACCCTGATCAACCAATCGTAAAAAATCGCACAAGCGATGTCTCTCTGTTGCAAACGCTGTCAATCTCACATCTAGCTAGGATTCCACGGAGTGGGAGTGCCATACAGGCCACATTAAGAAGGAGCAATTACAGTCTGACTCTTAGTCTGCCAGTCAGCCACTACACACAAAACACACATTGGGCTGACCACGTGGTCCGAGTTATCCCGTCAGCTGGCAACCTTCCAAGCCACGGCTTTTAGCGCACCGTAATAGTTTCAAGCGCGTCAGATAGCTTATAGTGAGGAAAATGCGCTGAGCCGTCGACCTCACTCTCTCCCCCACCCCCACAATTAGACCACCATCCGAGCCGGTCAGTTGTCTGATGCGGAAAGGGGCGCAGCTGCTGGCGAACTCGACTACGTGTACTACGTACATGACCTGGCCCCCCAAACACAAGCACCAGGATTTCACACAACAGGGGGTTGAACCGCTTACATCTCACATGTGTGAGATAGCCAGAGGCCACGTTAAGAGGGAGCCATTGCAGCCTGACTCTCAGACCACCAGTCGGCCACTCAACACATCACACATTGGACTGACTGTGAGGTCTGAGTGTAATTGACAGTTGGCAACCTTCCAACCCACGGCGCTTATCGCCCCGTGATATTCTCAAGCGCAGATAAGACATGCAAAAAAGGAGCCACATGGAGTAGGAGCTGAGGATCATACTTGCCTATCAATCAGCAATGCATACTGTGAGCATGTTTTTTGGTGTTGCATGTGATTGTGTGAGGTGCGGAGGCTGATGAGGAGAGATGTAGTGTTGTGGTACAGCCGGCGGCGTTCTACCGTAGGTTTTAATGGAGACGCATGTGACCTAATAGGCCCATGCGATGTTAGAATGTACGTGGGCTGTGAGGATAGTTGAGTCGGGAGCGGCGGGTGTATGTTAGTTCTTCTGGCTCTATGCGATGGATTCGCAAGTGACAGACTAGGCCGATGCGTGATGTGCATGTGCGGTGAAAATGAGGACAAGATAGGTCGGGAGTTGCTGAGTCTGCGCTCTGCTGCTGGTACTGGTAGTCGAGCTCCTAGGAGGAATATGGGAAGTGTTGATGGGTGCGCAAGATGTGTTGGCATCGCGGGGGATAACGCTTACGTGTATGTAAATGTGACCGGGCAGGCCCATGCGATGAGTGAAGGTGCGTGTGCAGTGAGGGCATCGGAGTCGGCAGTTTCTGCTATTTGTTGGTGCTCCAAGTACTATTTCGCCAGTCTCTGTACGATGGATTTGCAAGTGACCGACCAAGCCAATGTGTGAGGTAAATGTGCGATCGCAATGAGGACAGGTTAGTACCGAGTCCCCATCGCTGGTACTGAGGGCGGTGGTGGTGTTGGATGTAGCACATGGCAGGTCGTCGGAGGTGGCCACTGACGTGGTGGGAGTGGGGCAGTGGTGTTCAACACCGTGATCGGCGCAAGTGGAGGAGGAGTGAGGTTGGTGTCGTTGATCATGGGCGGTGGGACATCGATGAAGTTGTTAGCAGAGGTTGGGTGGTCATCGTGGGGTCTGTGGCAGGTGTTGCAGAGGTAGATGTTGTGTGATTGTTGTTGCATTGAGTTCGATAATATCCAACCAGGCCGATTCCCGCGCGTAATTTGCGTTGAAATCGTGGGCTCGTTGGCAGGGCTTGGGCAATGGCGGTGTTGATCCGCGGTGCTTGTGACTCTCGGGCCACCCTTTTGGCCTTAGTAGCGGCGATCCGGTTGGCCTCATAGATTGCTGCATCAGTCGTCACGGATCTTCTCAATGTCGGTAAATCCAGGGCAAGGTCCTCACAGTTCGATGGGTTGATTTGCAGTTGCTTTGGATATTTCTTTAAAGTATCATTGTAGCGTCGTTTTTGACCTCCCTGTCGGCGAGCACCCGTAGCGACATCTCAGAAGAAAAGTCGTTTGGGCAGTCACTAGTCGTCCATTCTCACCAGGTGTCCGCTCCATCGCAGTTGTGCTTACCTCAGCTTAACGTGGATGCTGAGGATTCCGGTCCGCTCCAGGACTTCCGTGTCCGGGATCCTGTCTTGCCATCTCAGCTTCAGTATTCTGCGGATGCAGTTGAGATAGAAGTTATTCAGCTTCCAGGCTTGGTTCGAGTTAACGGTCCAGGTATCCGCCTAGTAAACGAGTGTCGTCATGATGATGACCTTGTACATCTTCAGTTTGGTGTGCAGGTGAATACGGTGGTGATTTCACACGGAGGCCTGCAGTCGGCCAAAGACCTGACTGGCTTTAGTCATCGGTTGGGCAACCTCGTCATCAATTCTCGTTTTGCGTGACAGCGGGCTTTCCAGATAAGCAAAGATTTCAAATTTTTGAGTTTAGCGCCCTTGACATTGATTCGGGGAGCATTGTATTCCGCGCTGGGTGGCGGCTGGTGCATGACAACCGTTTTGGCTGTACTGATTGTTAATCCAAAATCGGCGCAGCCTTCGGCGAAGAGGTCCATGCTCCTTTGCATGTCCTCCTCCGTCACGGTGTTAAGAGCGCAGTCGTCCGCAAAGAGCAAGTCATGGACTGTAGTCGTAGACACGCGCGTTGGAGCCTGCATACGCCGACTGTTGAGAAGGTGCCCGTCAGTTCTGTAGGCGATGCGGATACCAGGCTACTCATCACGGTAGGCGTTAATCAGCATAGCCACATGTCGCGATCCATCGGAAATCCAAAGTTCTGTTGAGGATCATTGCAAAAACTGACTGCACACAAGCGGCGTAAACAGACGAAGTCGCTGACTTTAAAGGAGAACCTTGCAGCTGCCAAAAGGATATGCGGATACTGTAGGAAAAGCGCATAAAAAATCCTTGTAATTTTCAGTGAATTTCGAAGCTAGCCTATGGCCAAAGTCAAGTAGGCAACAGAGAAAAAGTCAGAAACCAATTTGCCTAAACGCAAGCTAAGTAAGCGAGTGAAATAGCGTTTGAACAAATGACTGGATTTTCTAGCACATATCCTATTTACGGCTCCGAATTTAGATGCACCGAACACTCACGCACCAGTAAACACGGGACAATTCCTAGACGTCCGAATGGGTAGTCCTAATACTCCTTATTTTCCACGTACTTAATATCCTATTGCCTCTGCGGTCAATTTGTTTGAAGGACTGACTAATGATGAGCCCAGCAGAAAGAGTTTTTTTTCAGGACCGTAAAACGACCCAGCCGGATCAGTGTGGACGGCTTTCAAGATGTTAACAGCTGAAAGTTCAAAGGTCAGATTCAGTGATATCAACCGCGTACTTCACGATCGGCCGGAACCAAGCATGGTGACTTGCGCGTTAATTAGATTATAGAGCATGCGGACTGTCGCTGCATCCACCACACTCTCTCCCCCCTCACACACGTTGTTCCGGTGTCATGACCATGTCAAGAAAACCGGAGGTGGGCGGGATCACAGGTGGCTGGCGCGCCCGTAGCCGCCCAAATCGTGCCAAGACCCGTGGCGTATAGGTTGGGACTGCCATATAATTAACATTAATTAGGAATCATTCCAACCCGGTTCTCAGTCCATCAGGATTTTAATGCCCTATGATAGCTTCAGACTCATCAGCTTGCTTATAGGGATAAATGCACCGAGATTTCGAGTTCTTACGCATGCTTTCAAAAAGGCATCTCGCACGTAAATGACAAGTGTGTACCTCGGTTCCTTCTCCATGTGGCTCCTGTGCTGTAGATGCGATTTGAGCCTGAGAATATCATGGTACGCTAAACACCGTTGCTTGGAAGATTGCCAACTGGCGATTGAACTTGATGATTGACCTTACATTGAGTCCAGTATGTGTTTGTGTGCAGTGGCCGACTTGTGTGCTGAGTGTAAGACTGTAATACATGCTTCCTAACGTGACCTCTGACCCTAACGTCTGTGAGATTCGAGCCGCTCATCCGCTTTGTATGAAAAACTGGTAATTGTGTTTGGGGTTCAGGTCGTATACATGGCACGCGCAGACGAGGTCACTACCTATGCTGTAACATCAGGTAATTCCTACGACCCTCAACAATATTGAGATCTTCGCAAGTTTATTTCGTCGTTGATTTTCCCCAAATAGTCCTATGCTTCAAAGGCGTCGAGGAATCAAATTCTTATCTGCTGCAGCAGAATACGTAATTAGCAAAAAATTATGCCGAAGAACACCTCCGTGTCTTCGAGAATACATGAAAAAGGGAAGTTTGTGTAGGGTTTTTGGGAATTACTGAAAAAAATAAACACTACGCTTGGAGTTAGATTTCGTCGACAGACATTTATACAGGTACGTCGAATGTGACCTCCTCAAATGATTGCATGCTATTGCGTAGGAATATGATTGGAAATTTATCCATGCATATCAAACTTTCAAGCTTAGTAGAATACTCATTTCAATTTGAGGAGTTTTAAGAATTCCAGTCGTTTACACTATTGAGTAATATAATCGAAATGCCGGTTCGCATAAGTACTGACAATTTCTCCTAGAGTACATGAGAACATGTACAACCAGTAATATATGTGACATTTCAGGGGGTTCTACTTAAGGTTGGAGTTAAGGCTGGAATTACCGTGACTGTTAGCTCTAAGGCTAGGAGACAGGAATGAGTAGTGCCCTGGTATTTAGCGGAAATCCACTTGTGATATGGTGTTCTGAGTACAATTTGCTGTGTCGAACCGATTTTCGCTTTAAAACTATCAATTTTACAGAATTTTAGAAAATACGTACGAAAATAAAATTAAAATTTGAACAAAACACCCTCTATAACAATCAATGGCGCATTTACAGTGAGCAAAAAGGATAAAGAAGTTTCTTAATCCAAGTTTTCGCAGAACGCTAAAAAGGGATAATGTGTCGTGATATTGTGCTGTAAAATACAAACACAATATATGACATGACATGCGCTGATTTTTTTTGGGAGGTTTCTTACTTACTGTGAAGTTTCCATATTCTTCTCTTCTGGCAGTACTTCGCAGATATGCAGTTCACGAGAGCAGGTGAAAAGGAGCAACAGCTGGCATTCATTATTGTTTACTTCCGGAGAAATCCCAATTGCGGGAATAGAAACATCAGTCTACACAGTGGCGCCGAACGCCAAGTTGCTTCTTAGTTTTCGCAGCTCACACCGAAAGAAACTGTGTGCAAACATGACTTAAACGGATCCAGGTGCAAAGCGGCATCTCGAAAGAAAACTCCCGTAAGGCTTGATATCTCCGAGAGCAAATTATGCAGGACAGCTCCCAAAAAAAGTTCAGAAGCCGATTCCCATGTGTTTGCATATAATGTCCTTCTTAACACACCGATCAGACTGAATGCCAACTCAGTCAATCAAAATATCGATCGGATGCTGGCATTTCGAACCCCGCACATTCACATCCTGACTGGCGCTAAGCATGTATGATCAGACACTAACTGCCATATTTTTTTGTTTATTTTATTCTCTTTTATCTATGCCAATGGACTCAAGTAATAGTTCGCAAACTCAGGTGAGTAAAAACACGATTCCAGTGAGTAAATAGCCTGCTTCTTTGTAGGTACACTGACAATCTCCTCCGCTCAACCTTCCCTGGTATCTAATTCAGGAGGAAAGAAGAAAAGGAACAACAGATGCCCCTCTTGGATGTGCTCAGTGGGCAAAATCCCAACGGCGAACTCAAAACAATGGTCTACAGGAAGGCGTTGAACGCAACGTTTCTTCTCAATTTTCAAAGCAACCATCCTACTTCCCTCCAATAATCTTCACCTGTTGTGTTGACTTTTTTTTCGAAGGATAAGCTCCTATACAAGTTCGAAAGCTCACTTGAATAAATAGATGGTTCCGGCAATCAAACATTCTACTAAGACATCCGCGTAGGATGCTAAAATTATGCTCAATTCGAGTAGGTATTCACTTCCTTTGAATGGCAAAACCTTTAGTCGTCTAATGATATCTAGTGCATTTTGTCCCCAAATAGGCGAAGGGTATCACAATAAGCTGTTCTGAAATCGAACAAATCGTCAATTTTCCCGTAGCACACTGCCATACTTCTGTGCATGAAACGGGTTGCATCATCAGGGTTGGTCTAGCACAGGCAAATGTATTGCGCAATGGCTCACCGGAAAAAAAAATACTTCATTGCTTCAGCACATAGTGTGCATGTAGGGAAATTCGTGCTCTGTAATGATATCAAACGCAGAATATTACATATTACGTTTCACGTGTATCACTACGGTAAACGTGCATGATGATAACAAAACATATATTCGTCCTTCCATCCATGTTCATCATATAGAAAAATGTTGCCTAGTATCCTAAATTTTTCACCCTGTTATTTTCTCGAGAGTGTAATCTAAGATATGGGGATCCAGTTTTACTGTCAAGTTGCTGAACAAATTTACAGGGCTGTGTACCCATTACGTATCACTCAATCAAAAATAAAGTTTAGACGGCACCATCCCTACCTTGTGAGATAGGGACAACAAGTACGTAAACGAGTTGCGTAGGCCATGTCTACAATTTCAAAGCAGCCATCTATTCATGTTATTCGCACATTATTGTCAGTTAAGTGGGAAAATAGTGTTACCCACGACAGCAGCTTGATATATTCACCACCCTTTAAAAGGTTAGGAATGCTTACGCTGTTTTATCCTGCGGAATGTATACCAATACCTCCGAACGTATCAAACCACAAAACAGTCATAAGAAGAACTTAGCATCATGCCCTAGCCAGCCACAAAACGTTTCCAGGAATTAGCCAGTACGGTGCCTTGTAAAAGAATCATGATCCGTTTAACCTGCACACTAAAGCCTCTTCGTATTCTATCTAGAAAATTGAAAGCCCTAGTATTTTCTCGACATACAATTTTTAATATAAATATATTAGCAGACGAACCGGTACACGTCATTTTGTATCCACGTTTTTGAAGCTATTCTGCCAGTTGAAATACGCTTGTCCTCTGATTCTTACTTTATCGTCATTTTAATGTTTTTTTCAATACAGAAACCGATATCTCAAAAAGCGATATAAAAGCATGAAAATTACGATATAGTATGAATCAGAGGACAGGCAAATCAAAAGACTACGGGATATCATGACAAAGCCAGATTTATCACCTTACCTAGTTTGATAGGTCTGGGAAGTGCCCATGCTACTTGCGCCTGAGCAATAACTCAAATGGTAAGTACCGGCAAAACGGAGTGACGACTTTCAACCAGGTGTTGTGATAGAGAAAAAGGTCGAAATTTATTCGAAACCTAAAATTTCTTAAGGTAGATTGTCAACTCATCCAGTAAAGAAAGTGTTTCACCGATGCACCATCCTTTAGCGTAAAGGAACATGCAAATGCGTAAAAAGTTGAGTTGAGCTGAATGGATGACGTTTTATTACACACCTTAATTTAAATTATAAGGTACAGACCATAACTAAGAAATAATTTATGCTAAACGATTTTGATCTGACACAACTAAACCGTCACCCGATCAGCCAGACATAGTACAACAAAATGCCTCGTTCGAAACCGAATGTCCAAGCTTCCGCATGAGACTGGCAGCTTCATCAGGGTAGCTGTGCGAAGCAAGATTTAGAGGTCATTTGGTTCTCTGGTTCCAAAATCAATCACTCCTTTGACGCATTGACTAAGAAGCAATCTTCTTTCCCAACTGTTTGAATGTTTGGCTATTAAACTTTGGTTTTCACTCTACATGGCGTCTTAAATGTTAATTCACATGCAGTATGTGGGAAGGAGGGTACGTAGACAGCATACTTGCACCATTTGGAGATTCCGTTTGGACATTCACGGGATCCTTATTCTCTGAAATAACTGCACTGACCTTATTTTAGCACTTTTCTGAAACTATCTCCTACCATATAGATCAGCTTTAAAATATTACGAATGGATGTGAATGTTGGTGTTCTGAGTGATTGCTTGTGTAAAAGAGAAGAATTATCGAGCAAACGAACAGTATGTTTACTTTTCTGAGATTACAAATTCAAAAAGAGTTTACCATGAGATATATTAGCAGTGGCACTTATAGGGTACGCTAGCCAATCAAGGTCGTAAGTAAGGAGGCGAGTGAGCCCTTACTAGTGTCGCCTTCTTGGGGCTGCCGTCATCTCTGGAGACGAATTTCTGCACGATTTCAAACAGTAGGAAAACTGTTCTGGTGCTAGATCCATCTTCTCCTTTATCCATGAAGTTCTATTGCCAGAATAGCACTACAGAGAAAGGCAAGGTTAATCTCCATCACCAATTATCCAGCCATGTCCAAGCCTAGGTTTTGAAGCACCTTAAGCTCGAACAGATGTGGTCTAGTCAAAATCACGCATTATTCCTAAACAAGCCATTGCAGTAATAGACAGCGTGGTCGGATGCGCGCAAACGTACAAGTTCTCGAGACGAAGGAGCCCTGATCACTGAAAGAGGAAGTGTATTTGCCTGGCTTTTCAGATTCACACACTAATCCGTCAGCAAAGGCAGCCTCACACACTGCCCAGCTAACGAGTATGGAGACCTGTAGCTCAGGCCTCTCCAATACCTTCTGGTAAGTAGTGGTTAATGTCAAATTCCTTTGGCCTCGTGGTTTTGATTTTGTTTTTTGACATGCTTACGGTTAAAGGCTATTCCGTGAAAAACATATACTAATATGCAGTTGTGCTTAGCAGCAAAGTTGTCAATGTCATGTCACGACTTTTCGACCGAATCAGACACTTCCGGGAAATTGGGTCCTCCACTGTGTAGCGCAAAAGAGCAAACCGTCTGCTAAAAGTTTGTGGTGGAAGTGAAAATATACTTCCAATTTCGTGTGTGATTTCATTATGAGTTATGTCAGTCATGTTTTATAAGCCTGTCTTGTTCTGTGTTTATTTAGAGGGTGTAGTGTCTGAAATACCAGCATTTTTCCGAAGCTGACTTTTTCGAACAAAATTATAAGTAATCAGTTACTTTGACACAAATAGATTGATAGATGTTTTAAATAATAAATTGCAAGTGGTAATTTGAAGCTTGACCAGAAAATCCTGACTTCAATTAATTTCAAATGCATTAATAAGTGAGACAATTGCGATTACAGGAAAAAACTTCAAAGATGTTTACTCCGAGAGTCCTGCTGTAATTTTTCGAACTGGGCTAATAAACCATAAAGACATAAACACAGGAAATGCCCTTTTCTAGAAGAACACTTTTTGAACTGTGTGTCTGCAAAAGTACATAAAACCCAAGCGTTGAATATTTGCAAACGCTGCTGCCATGTGAATGAACTTCATCTTGCAATGAAACTTTTCTGAAATACGGATGATGTAACTGGGCCTAAATTTATGTACTTTTGCCAAGGTAATGATCTAAGTCTGTGTTTCAACTTTTATCTGCCAACCTAAATCCCACTTTCAGTTTGAAAGAAATTTTCCTAGTAACATGAATAATTTCCCTAAAGGATAATCTCCTTTACTGAGATTTACCATAAACATCACGAGGTTTATTAAATAGAACCTTTCGTTAAATGTCTAACAGGTGATATCTACCAGATATAACAGCTCGAGGGTTTTTGTCCTCTCATGAACTCCTATTACACCAATTCCCCTAAATCCGTGCTGTCTAAGGTGCCAACAGACAACCTGACATGTGGCGAACAGTTGCTTTTCGGGTAGGTCAGAGGGGAGTGAATTTGTCCAGCACACATACCAACATCGCAGAAGATAAATTCCTAATTAATAAGATATTGCACAAACAATTACCTATGGTAGTATAATGCTGCTCTTTGACCAAAATGGTTCTCTGTTGGATCAAATCGAGTAACTGCTGAAGGTGGTAAAATTTAAAGTTATGCGATAATAATTTGAGCAGGAAATAGGGCTAATGAATTAAAATTTACTATAAAGGTAAAGTTTCAGAGAACTTGATCAGCTCGCTTTTGGCGAAGCGATTAATGCACAAGATCAAACAGAAATTGCAATGACTTGTTGAGCTGTTCGGCTCTGATCAATGTTTTTATTCGTTCAGCTTCTCATTTTTGATGATATTCGGTGGACCTGACAGCCTCTTGCGCTTAGTGTTATCACCGATAAATGATTTGCCGAAGAATTCGGCCTTTACACTTCAAGATCTACAAACTTATTGCTGCATCCACTCTACCGAAGGTAGATCACACATTTCTCTACACGTTGAGGAAAAGGCCACATAATTTTCATAAACGTTTGCTATAAAAAGCAAAAAACTAATGTTCTTACAGTATACTATGTGCTAACTGCTCTTGCGCTTACGTAGGCCACATAGGTTGACGAGTTATGACCCATGTTAATGAAAATAAACACGCCATCCCATGGCTCTCATATTTGCTCATCCCTTTGATTGCGAAAAACCACTTCAATTGGGACGGAACAGAAGTGTTTGCATGGCTAACGCCAAAAAGGCGTGAGAATTTATCGAAGCTTGGAAATCTGGCACAAGCAGCATCAACCGCCCTGTCAATTTGGATGCACACATCGAAGGTGTAAAAGCACGGCTCACTGACTTTCACCCACTTTCAAGCAACAGTTGCTTATCCTTGCACTGGCAGGTAGAAATTCACTGATGCGGCAGCCACGACCGTGAACCACAATCGGAATTTTCACACACATCCCCTTACTGCCAGCATTTATCGTAACACAATTCTCGTCCCTCTCCTATGGACGCTTATCTCTCTGACGTCCCTACCAAACGCTCCAGTGTGATAATCCTTACTTCCGCTTTTCATTTCGTCTGACGACAGGCTGGCGTATACTACCTGAAGACTCATGTAATCTATTATATCTATCTATTATATCTATATATATTAAGCACATCGAAAATAATGGAAAAATCCGTAATAATTAAGTAGTCGTTTTTACACATTACAGTTTTGCAGGTTTTTGGAAAGAAGCTCCTTCAAAAGATGGCATCCTTACGTGTCTGAACTTTTTCAGATTGGGTTGTGAAATAATCAATATTACTACCCTTTTCATGTAATTTGTTCGAATAAGGAACTCATTACGAATTCCGGTTGACACTTCGTGAGATAGGAAATCCACTCGTACGCAGTTTTCAGAGCCTTTCCTGCAAGATTTTCAAAATGTGTACGTTGTTTCATTATTCGGATTGTATTTGAAGGCGCACGATTTCATTAGATCTAGGATGAAACTTAAAATACCATTCCTCAGCGTGGAATTGTTCTAAATATAAACTGACATTTTTTAAAGCTAAGAAAAGTATAGCCCAATCATCGACTGTTTAGTATGCGTTGAGACATTGATACTGACCGCATATATAGTCTGGACCATAATTTTATTCAGGATTCGCGAATAGAGTTATGATTATCATTATTTTAACATAGCTCGTAAACATCTGCCAAGGTTTTGACAAATGGTGACGTGTCCTTAGGCTGCATCAAACGGCAAAGAATCGTTGGCCTGGCTGGTTGCAACTGTTGAGAGACCACCTCAGTGACTTCTCTGTTGAAGTGGCTATTTTTTTCATATTTCAGGTTACTACTCCTTTGGCCGTCATCTGTTCACTCGAAGCCTGCCTTGACCGATAAAATTCTTTTGGTATCCAGTGACGCTGAAGACGCCATGAAGGTGTGGACTTTCAGGTCTTTTGTAGGCTGGCGTGCTGCAATGTGGTTTAACTAATTGGAATATGTTTTGAGCACAGAGGTTGACAGAGGGTAACTGTTATAATCAAGTTAATTATAATTGTGGTTTATGGTGATGTTGCTTTTGTGGTCAGAATGGTTTACGTTGTCCCTGACAGAGCACGAAAAAAAAAGAATGGGTTAGCGCCAAATTCTTGGGACTTCAAATATGTCCATGTCTTATCCCTAAGCAACAACCTTCACCGTACCTAAAATCTTAACTCTATAACTATCCTCAACATTAAACCTTAATGCTAGCCAAAACCATTATCTTGATGCCCACATCGCATTGACCTTGATCCTAGCCATACTCTCAGCAATTTAGCGCGAATTAATCTGTATTTCTAGTGGTTCCTCTGGGCAGGTTTACATAAATGGCCCCGTAAACCGGACATGGAAACAAGCACGCCCCACCCAGGTAAGCAGGGTGGCCCTCTGCATAATTCCAGGAGGGTTAAGTACTCCACTATACTAACCCTAAAAAAGGGTAAACATAAGCCTTAGCTGGAGTTCTTATCTTACATTTAACCCTTAAAAATAGAGTTAACACTAAACCTAACCTTCAACCTCAACTTAACCCATGGTTTACATTGAAGCCAAAGTCAACTTTAACACAAAAACCCTATCGATACTTAACCCAACCATAAAACTAACCCAATTTTCCCTGGAATTTGGCGCAAAGATACCTGTATTGTGCACAGTTCCTGTCTTCAAGTCTTTTTAAAGAGGAAATATATGTAATCCTATACCATTCCTGGTCTCGGAGCTCATAATCGAGCTCTACTTCACTCTCTTTTACACCCACGCAAAAGAATATTTTGAAAAGGAAGTTGCATCCTCATTTCGTATCCCGTTGTAAATTGGATATTATCGGCAACCGAGTTTAGTAATTCATTAACTTGCCCAACGGCAACTGCTCTAGCAACGATATAATAGTCGTTGATATAAGCAGTCCAGAGCTTTGGCTAATAATAGCAGAGAGGGCCATTGCCGATCGCTTTATGGAACACACTGGTAACATTTGGCCTTGATGCTCACTTTTTAGCCCGTGTCTATTATACGATCCCATATGGAGCTGTCGGTGGGGCTCGAGAATGAGCCTCAAGGCAGAATTGTACGAATTTGTTATGTAACGTGATCGATGAGTACATCTCCCCACCATTAGTAATATATCCGATCCCAACCGATAGGAAAACGATCACATGGTGGGAGCTGTGGACTTCTATCCAGCGGGGTGATAGTCCGAACCTCCGAGGTTGTAAAATTTGAAGTTTGGTAAGGGCTGGATGATGACGACTTATGAGTCAGAAATGGCAACGCCAGTGTCCTCTTTATAATAGCAGCCACCGTCCATCGGTGTGATAAATCCTAGCGCATTTAGCTCTTCGACTTCTGAAAGGCCCGGTTATAGTACACGAGGAAAAAGATCGATCAGCTCAAGGATTCTTTGCTTGGCAAGTTATAGGAATTCCTTTCTGGTGTACGACCGAGCTCTTTGCAATGCCTGTAGTTTATTATTCAGTCAGCCGTTTCTCCTTCTCAAAGGATTGTTCACTTGACTTGAAGGACAAGAACAAATAATGGCACTCGTGTGTGCAAACCATACCGGTGTAGTATAATGGGGCTGAACTCTATTTATTAAGAGATTAAATGCTTCGACCAAAGCTGACCACGGCCAAATCGCAAAGATTTTTGCTAAGCTATCATTTAATCACCAAACTCCCTCTCAAATTTCCTTATCAATTATAACGTATGCCTTCAAAGTCTTTTAGAAGGGAATTTTTGTTGCGATGGTTTATTACTTGGTTGGACAATACAGCGATCTAGTGCTGAAAGACCATTGGTTCTAAGTTAGGTAATACTGGCAGGTAAAATAAATGCAAATTCAGAGGAAAAAAATCTATGTAAGGAGGACAGGTGGAGGAAAGATGATGGAGCGAGATGTATCCGAACCACGCGGATGACGCAGATGGCTCCGCCAGATAAGAGTAGAAATTACAGAAAAATGTTTTAGTTTTCTCGTAAATGAACTACAACGAATGCAGTTCACCTGTTGCTCTAAATCCTTGAAACCCTTGTCTTGATATAAACTGCCTTCGGCTGTGATAGTGGTAAGAATGGGGGGGGGACCCAAAGAAAGATAAAACTTACAGAGTTAAAAGCGGTGCATCACTGGTACGCCAGGTATGAGAGATCCAAACAGGGATCACTCAAACAATCTAGTTTGGCGGGTCTTTGTCAAATTTTGGTTAAGTAGAGGCCAGTAGTTACATCACCGTCTCTCACTCTCGGACATTTATCACCGACTTCAGGGCCATCATTGACTTGAACATCCAGTTGTAGAGATACATTCGGACTGTGGGTATAATTACATTCTGTAAAATATTAAAACAAACAGGTTGCTTCAATAGCTTGTATGTCGGCTTTCTGTGTTTAATAAATCAGCATATGATCAGACGTTGGCTCTGGTTTTGCATTTGAGTTGGCCTGTTCGGCAACTCTAGGCTCACATACCAAATAACCATGCGTACAGGTAATATAAGAAGATGTTGGGTCGTGTATATCATGCCCGTCTACAACCTTGGGGTTTGAGCACCAGTTTGACTGGGATGTTTGTTACCTTCACTCTTTTTGGCCGTAGCTTTTACGTTTTGACTGTCCAGCCAAGCCATATATTGACCTGCTTGTAATCTGAAAAAGCTCGAATTCATATTTGACGTGACGATGAATTATTGCCATAGGCAGGTGGACCAGGTTAACACCGGTTACGAGAAAACGGGAGCCCGCGACTAACCTTGGTTGGCACTAGCAGCCCGGCACAAGCAACGGCACATACTTTGAGTTTTACACAGGAAACTTCATTTTATGTAGCTTTTGGATGAACTGGCTAGTTTAAACGAAAGAACGCAACTAACCATCAGCCGAATCATCCATCTCATTTTCTTGAAAAATCTTCATTTATCTGTCCTCATTGTGCTGATTGAATTATTAGTGATGGTAAATATAAAGGCAATTTAAGGAAATGCATGACTTACCTTAAAATTAAGAGGTAATTAACCACTTATCCTTCAATTTGGGAGAGAATCGGTACAGTTTAGGACAGAAAACCGATTATTTTGAGCTCCGAAAGAGTGAAGTTAGCGTGCGGCAAACTATATTATCAATGCCGTGCATCTTTGGGATCGTCATTATAAGATTCGTAAGATTTAGATTTTGTATCGAGACAGTGCATCCACTTTTGTCAGCTGGTATTCTTAAAAAACTGGGTTCATTTTATAACACTGTTTAACGGGTTTCTCCTTACTAGCGTTAGCTGCGCTACAATTTAGAGGCGTTTGTACAACCTGATCAATATTTCGGATAAACGCTAATATTGGGCTACATTACAATCAAATAAGGCTTCCAGGAATGATAATTGTGAGTCAAATAAACATATGTATAATCATGAATTGATCCGCTATGATCGAACAACAATCAACTTACACTTACGTCAGATGACAACCTATAAGATTAATCAAGCTCCGTGCCTTGAGATAAGTGAAGGAAATGGCGTGCCGACACTGTGCATTTCATGTTCCATCCGCATAAGAAAAGACACAACGACTTATTTCGTTTATGATGGATTCGACCCAAAGAAAAAGTCGCGTTTATTTCGACCAGTTCAGTAGGACAGGGTTAACGAAGTACAGGAAGCCCTAATTTTATGGTATTGAAAGTAGAATGTTCATTTAAAGGATGATTGCAATTACAATGTGAACCATAGGAAGCTTAGAATTCAGCTAGCGAAGCAAATTTTGGATTTTCGTGCACATCCGACTAAAATAGTCTTACGAACGATACATTCCATATTACTAAAGCACTGAGTTATTCCTAAGGCTTCTACATTCTGCGTATATCATTCGAGACGACATGGGATCTGCCGTCTTAATTAATTTTCGATTTCAGGCAGAGTTGTTAGGGTAGGCGGAAAGGACTCATCTAGAAAAGTATGATTTGACACATTTGGTCGTGATAGAAAAAGCAAGTCTCTAGGGTTTCTGAAATGTTAGACTGCCAAGGTAATCGAAATTAAAGTGTAGCTGGTCAAATACTGTGTGGAAAACTCTTTCTAGAATGTATCTCCATATTTGATTGTTGATTATTAGGTTTAAGCTAAATTCAAATGGAATGTAGTCGGTTTGTTTTTGAGCTTTAGTCGCTTCTGGTGTTAACAGTGACATAGGATGCATTATCGTCTTGCATCGTCAATGTTAATGCTTTGCGTTGGAACTCGGCAGACGACTTTTTGAAGATATGAGGTGAGAGATTGAACTGTGTAGGTTTAAATTCTGGCCTGTATATACTCCGCATATTTACCCACTGGTACCGTTAGAATTTCGCAGAAACTACTGCCTTACGTACAGCTTTTACCAATATAAACGACTGAATTGAATTTTCAGACTGACACACAAGAAATATCCTTGAAGTAATTTGGGAGTTGACAGTACCGAAGGTAGTTTATGGACAGTAAAATATAAGTCAATTTCGAGGGTTCGGGCCTAAGAAACAAGGAAATAAATTAATTTTGGGTACTCGCCAGTGTCGACATTCAAAGGGAGATGTTTTTAAAAAATAATTTCAACAGCCGATAGTACATTCTGGATTGGCCACTTAAAAAGTACGCAGTAAATGGCTTCTGACCATGCGAAAATTAAGGTTCTAAAGTTATTCATTGTGGAAGTTCCCAAAATGAACTCCAGTTATTGTGCTTAAGCCCATGATTTTATCCACAATTTGAACATTTCTATCTGTTTTGCAATACGGGTACACTTATATCTTTGTCACATCTGATTGGTTTTATAAAACTATTTGACAAGATCAGGTAATCTAAATGTCACGTATTTTGTGAACACTGCCTTAATTGTTAGTGGATTAGGGTGAGTCTTAAGGTTGAGGTAGGACTGCATTTGTAATTATGGTTAAGGTTGACTTTAAGTTTGAGTTTAGTGGCCAAAATTGATTAACTTTTTCTCAACTAGAAAACTGTTACCTTTTACAAGCCCTAGATAGCTTGCTGATTGGATGCCACACCATCTTTTTTAACTTTTGTCATATTAAAAAACCAAGGTGTTTTGTAAGTTTCTACTACGCCAAAAATTAGTCATGAAAAGATGACTGTAATTTTGAAAACTTGCTAGTTTAAAATATTCTTTAAAACTGAAAAAAGACGGCTGGGAAATAGCTTAAAACAACTTACAACTTTTCACAAGTATGAGACCACAAAATAGTAACATAACATCCACGAATTCTACAAGATTATGCTATGAGGGCTACAACACGTGTCTAGTACATACAAGCATCATGAAATAATTTATATTTAAATTGTAGGTTAGTTCGTTGCATATATTTTTTTCAAAATATGGCTTTCGGAATGAGTGAGGTCAAATAAATGCTAAAACATTTACAAAGGTGAAAGTTAAGTTGCAGGACATGGGCTATTGAATAAATAAACGACAAAAAAATTAGAATAATCGTTAAGTAGGACAAAACGTGCAAGCCGCTATTAACCATCCGGAACTTGCTAATATTTTGATGCTCCGCATTGTCTGAGTGGCAACACATCGTATAAGTTATTCATGTACGACCACCTAAAGATTTTACCATGATGCTAATATATAGTTGCGTTCAATAAGCAAGCATTTGTTCACATCTAAATACAAAACCTCAAACAAGGTTAAAAGACAGCCCTTCGATTTAAAAGTAACACAAATCGCTCAAGCCATGTTGATCAACAATACGATAAACCATTTTAAAAGGTAAAGAAGACAATATTCGCTTGCAGGTGTTTCATCTGGAAGATTATGTGTGCTAAAAAATATGTCGTAATATTATATTAAACCCCAAATGAATAATAAAACTCTGCAAAAATCTCTATAAATTAATTACGAATCGTAGTCATCTGGTAGATTCTAGATCAGTTGCTATGGCCATCAGCTTACTGGATTAGAATTGGTGGATTCCATATATTGTAATAGGTTGGGTAGTTTAATTGACCCAAGCGTTAACAAACATACAGTTGCCAGTAAAACCTCATAGTTCACGTGGGTAGAGCAATGGCTGTATTAAACCCGTTCTCTTGCTGTCGCGGATTCTTATTTCCACCAAGGTGCCGTGTTTCAAAGCCAGGTGAAATAAATTGTTCCCATCTATCAAAGTCAACCTTTATCTTATTTATGCTTGCAAATATAAAATATTCTTTTCTTATGAGATTGATAATTTTCCCTGTAGCATAACGAAAACATTTATCTTAAATGATCTAATCAGATTGGTTTTTCACGTATTAATATCCACATCTTGTCCTTTTATCATGCATACTTATGAGCTGTCTTCAAGTGACGGAGTCTTCAAGTTTTTTCCGGTATTAGGCAAGCACTGAGCCTAAAAATTATAGGGCAAAAACCCCACGAACAGTCATTTAAGGGACGGTGAAAAAATATCCAACCATCTCGCTTCGCTCCCTGTTTGCTTTTTCTATTTAAGTCTAACCTTCCCGATTTGTTCTTACAGAGGAGTTTTACGGTGTGAAAACATAACTTACTTTAAGTTTTGAAATACCAAACGAAAATTGAAACGTCTTGAGCTATGCTCAATGTCACGTAGGAAATATCCTTGAAGATATTTTGTTTTATATTGCTGCAAATGGAACGCATACTTCAAAAACGCGTGCCTTTTTTGGCTATGGCTGCTTATCTGTAAAGCCTCGCTTGGTCTTATTACCTCATTATTGATCCCTTGGACACCTTTTAAACGTGAAAGAGTTAAAAAAGGCTCAACAAAAAGGAAAGTCCTTGTCAAAAACTCTAATTGTGTTTGCACAACCAAGTAATCAAATGGTAGTATACACAGTTTTCTCGGTTTGCTTGTTACTTAGGGCACAATAAAATGTAGAACTGTGGAATCCCTGACGCTTCGCCATTGAAGCGTCACTCGCAGAGGGGTAGTGATAATTGTAGTGATATATTCGGATGAAAGTTTAGCAAGATCCTGAATTTCCATCTGAAACCTGTAAGTTATATATATATATATATATATATATATATATATATATATATATATATATATATATATATATATATATATATATATATATATATTAAACTTTTAGTCCATTATCTCCAAGGTATAAAGAACATGTTGCCAGATGGGAGGAAACTGGGGTCCCGAATTACTGTCATCGGTTTACTAGCATAATTGCGTTTTCCAGCTGTGCAATTTAATTAATATTCCTGACAGCGATTCAATCGCATCACGCAACGCATTTTTTCCACTATGTATGATTATTTTTGCTCACTGTCAATCGAGAATAAATATTTCTTTTCGGTTGAGATAACAGAATCGGGCACATATTTAATAAATGTGTATTTTCGTGAGTTAATCATACTGTCACAACGCTAACTCACAAGAATTCACGAAAGAAGCTGGAAGAGCTTCGCAGCAGCGTTTTGTTTAAAAGTATGATGCGAGGAGTATAGACGGCTGTGGCTACATCAGGATTGCCAAGGAAGATGACGGACCGTCGTCTGTTTCCGAAAAAACTATACGCTCAAGCAGGCGCGCATATTTCCTCTTGGTAGCGATGACATGTATGGCTGCCTTGACGGGACACGGGAGCAGGAACCACACACATTAAACGTGGCTTTGAAGAATTTTTGGGAGAAATTAGGGTTCAAATTAAGGTGAGGGCTAGGTTCAGGCTTAGGCTTAGGATTATGGTTAAAGTAGGAGTAAGTGTCAAGCTTATGTTAAAATCTAAGCTGTGGGTTCAATGTAGTTTTTAGGATAAGGGTATTGCTGGGCTTAATTTAGGTTTAAGGTTCTTGCTTTAATGCATGGGTTCATTCACCTTTCCTGAAATTTATTTCAAGGCCCTATCCTCGCTTCCTGTTAAGGCGGCAACACAAGTCCGTCTTATCTTCCTTTTTGATTAGACTTGAATGGACCATTTTGCCCATGTTCAAATTTTAATGTGAAACAAAGAAAGGTAATGCCTGCTTCCTAAGGTGCAGTGGAATGCATGTTGGTTCATTGAACAGCGAGACCGTACATCATAATCGGTCGTCGCAACCACCAGCCTATCTTATTCGTATAAAATGGCAGAGTGAGAAATAATAAGCAAAAGCTAAGCGATTATAGGCGGGTCTTTTTATGTTAAGAAACGAAACGGGGAGCACACTTGCAGTTAATATTCAGGATGGATAACTCGTTCCACGTCTTAAACCTAACCTAAACCATGGCATCAACACTTGAGTAAACCATTGCCGTGATCCTGGTGCTACCTCCAGGATCGGAGCTTTAGAAATCGCTCATATGCGCCTCCCACCTCCGCCAAAATTACATGTAAACCAGAACTGCCAGCAATGCAGGTTTATTTGTGCCAACTTCCAGGGATAATAAAATAAGTGTCAAGGTTCGGTTTAGGGAGAAGTTAAGCGATAGGGTTTCTTGTAAAATTAAAGTTTCGTTGAAAGTTTCGTTTTCTGTTATTATGTAACCACGGAACTATTTACCTTTCTGATAATTTAGCGACAGTCCGCCAATATTACGTAGGTTTCCTTTTCTCGTTTCTTATCTTTCTTATTACCAGAAGGTAATAGAGCTCTACGTTAATATCTGTTGATAAATGTTTATACTTGATTGCTTATTAAATGTTTTTTCAGGTAATTAAGCTGACAGAGGAATTTCTGTGCATATCATGTGAAAGTTGTAGATCCAATAGTCCAATCTCTTTGTTGTTTATGTTAAAAAGTGAATGTTAAAACAACGCATTAAAACCTTTCAACAATGAAGAAAATGGAAACTGTTGTTTTCACTTTTAGACCCTCCAGGCAGTCTGGCAGCAACTCAGGTGCTTTGTGACTCAACAAAGCACAAGGCATCGAGATCAGAATATTTATTTTGGATGGAATGCATACCCCCTCGTCTATACAGACGTAAGGGGAGCATCCAGTCACGTATGTGAAGCGTGCATGGAGTCGTCTTGTCTGTAAAACGTGTTGGACTGATGATGGCAGACAAATTGGAAAGGGCCATTGTCATGTCCTTTTTTTCGCTGATAAAACTTATCGATTACTGAGTGCTAGTCAGGCTGCGAACGCCAGTGTACTCTAAAAACCCTCAGACCAAAATAAAACAGATGAGCTGCATACGGTGCAAATTTCTTACGCACATTACTCCAGTGGGAATTAATACACCTCATCTTAGCCGACTTGGCAAGAATATCATTATGCCTGAGAGGATCGCATGGGCCTATTCGGTCACATGCGCATCCATGACAGCGGAATACACCACAATGCCGACAATACCGATACAACATGCACACCCTCCGCTCCTGCCATTCGTAGCAGCCCTGACACCCCACTTCCATGGATGACATCCCCCCAGCCTCTACCGATTTCTCCTGCCCACACTGCGCACGCAACTTCAACTCACGCATCGGCCTGGTCGATCACCTGCGAATCCATCGCACGGAGGCTGGTAAACCAGTGCCTGGGGCTCCGACATACAGTCAACGTGAACGCCTTCACTGCTTTCACTGCTCCCGCACATTTACCCACCGCATGGGCCAATTAGGACACATGTGCCTCCACGACAACCTCCGGTAAACCACCGGAGGCTAAGCTACATCAGCGCACACTACCTTCACCAATACATCGACAACACCATCACAATCACCATTTACCAGAGTATATCACGGTGTCCTAGAAACCTTGGCTGGGAAGTCTGCCAATATGAAGCTTCAACCAGTCCACGCCATCGGCTCAGTGTATGTGCTGTGTGTGTCGAGTGGCTGACCAGTGGACTGGGAGTCAGACGGCGATGGCTGCTCCATATCCCCTGAGTTAGTGAATCTTGGTGTGTGCGTTATGGGGGCCAGGTCGTGCTGTGGCGCGCGAAGACAGGTACGCCGATCCGTCAGCCAATGCGCCCATTCCCACATCAGACAACTGACCGGCTCGGACAGTGTCTGATGGTGGGGGTTGGGGAGAGAGTGAGGTCGACAGCTCAGCGCATATTCCTAACCATAAACAATCTGACGCGCTTGAAACTGTTACGGTGCGCTTAAAGCCGAGGCTTGGAAGGTTGCCAACTGACGGGATAACTCGGACCGCGGGGTCAGTCCAATGTGTGTTTTGTGTGGAGTGGCTGACTGGCGAACTGAGAGTCAGGCTGCAATGGCTCCTTCTTAATGTGGTCTTTATGGCACTCCCACTCTGTGGGATCCTAGCCAGGTGTGGTGATTTGCCCAGGGGCGGCTCCGGCCGTGCCAGCCACCTGCGCCCTCTCCCATCTCCGGTCTTTTTGACTGCGTCATGAGACCGGGATCAGGTGGGAGAGGAGAAGAGAGTGCGGTAACGTTGAGTGCGGCAGTTGGAAGGTTGCCAACTGACAATAACACTCAGACCTCGCAGTTAAACCAATGTGTGTTGTGTGGAGTGGCTGACTGGTGGTCTGAGAGTCAGGCTGCGATTGCTCCTTCTTAACGTGACCTCTGGCTGTCTCACAAATGTGAGATGTAAGCTGTTCAACCCCCTGTTGTGTGTAATCCTGGTGCTTGTGTTTGGGGGGCCAGGTCGTGTACGTAGTACACGTAGACGAGGTCACCAGCAGCTGCACCCGCTTCCGCATAATACAACTGACCGGCTCGGACAGTGGTCTGATTGTGGTGGTGGAAGAGAGAGTGAGGTCGAGAGCTCAGTGTATTTTCCTCACTATAAACAATCTGACGCGCTTAAAAATATCACGGTGCGCTGAAAGCTGTGGCTTGGAAGGTTGCCAACTGACGGGATAACTCGGACCGCGATGTGTGTTTTGTGTGGAGTGGCTGACTGGCGAACTGAGAGTCAGGTTGCAATGGCTCCTTCTTAATGTGGCCTTTATGGCACTCCCACTCCGTGGGATCCGAGCCAGGTGTGGTGGCATGCCCAGGGGCGGCTCCGGCCGCGCCAGCCACCTGCGCCCTCTCCCATCTCCGGTCTTCTTGACTCTGTCTTGACACCGGGCTCAGGTGGGGGAGGAGGAGAGAGTGCGGTAGCTGCAGCGCAAGGCTACTATCACTTAAAACTAATTCACGCGCAAGTCATCGTCCCATCACCACCTGGTGTGGAGCATACGGTGGACCTCGTGGAAATCGACGGTCGAACGGCCATGTCTGAAAGCTATCAAAAGAACTGGATTTATTGCTATAGCTTGTCACCCTAAGGATTTGGTTCTTGCATTAATACAACTGCTGATGGGGACGCGAAAAGCAAGAAAAATTAATAGACTGCAGGATGACTTGGACAATGACTAAAATAATAATAACTCAAAAATTTTCCATCCACGTTCTGTTCCCTGGGAGCGGATTTCTTCTTAGCAATTCATTGTTTCTTGTTTCATTAACTAAAGGTAGGCTATAAAATTTGCCAGGATGTTTTTTTCTGTACGAGAAGAAGAAAACTATCGTTGACGGTTACCGGGCTACCTACAAACTGTTAGTATGCATTTTCACCGTACAACACTTCAAGCAATCCTTTTGGTAAAAACACGAAAGGGGATAGAAGATCCTCGGAGTATTGTTTAAATAACAATCTGATCAAAACTAGAAAGCAGATGTCCTTCTAGTGTGGCCGTGTCCACTAACGCTAAGAATAACTCTGCTTGGAGAGGTTTTATATGACTGTTATTCCAACAAGATTTAGTTGGCTGTGGTAGCTGTGTAAACATCAGGGGAGCGTTTCATGTCATCGGTGCTTAATGGATGGAATAATTCATTTAACTCAAGAGCCAAATCATCGGTGGCTTGCATACAGTCAATTGTCTAACTATCAGAGCAACCAGACCCGAAGGGAAGTCGTGGATAAATCGTATTATTTAGGTTTATCGTCCAGACCACTTTAGTGCACGAACTCCAGAAATTCGCATAAAGTAACCTGCTTTCCGCTGTAGAGTTTCCTTAGCAATCAGGCTAGAATACACCAAATGGCAGTCGGAATCAAACCAAAGTTCTGAGCCAGCTGAAACCTGCAACAACGATGACAGTGACCATGCATTTAGGTTATTTAACGCTCAGCTTCCTGAAAATTTGAATTTAAGTCTCTCAGGTACTCTGATCCAGCCTGTCTTCAAACTCTTCTTAATCCTTTACAACCGCGTTGCTTTTCAGCGACAAACCGCGAACACATTTCAACGACACACTTCTGCTGCCCGTTACTTTGATACTAAATCAATAGCTCTCCTTCTGTTAAAAAAATTCCAGATTACCCTCCACCCACTTCCTCGTTTTCCTAGCAATGTGCTGTGTCTAATTATTTTCATTATTTGCTATCATTACATAAAATATTATCGAACATAACCAAAACGAACGTATGCCAACAGTAAATTCCTCAAATCTTAAATGTATTTTAGAGTTCTCCCTGTAGGAAAAGGTGGTCTAGTACCCTTGCTGTTACCTGACACCGAAAGAAAACTTTGATTGTGATCTCAGCAATAGTCATAAGCATAAATAATGAGATAGCGCTGCTTACATTATTTATAACGCTATTTGATCCTGAGGCCATGGTAACAGTGATCTTGCAGGCTCCATTGGGCAGACTTTTCACTGTAAAATTGAGTTCCGATTTGAGGAAGTCATCAAGGGTAAAACTAAATCGCATTCCTTCTACAATCTCATTTATATGTGCAGTCAAGTGATTGGAATCTAAAATGGAGGAATAAAAAGAAGATATTGAGAAAGTACCATTGAGTAATAGAGAGAGAAATTATATCTATAAGGTTCAAATAAGCATACATTACGAATGAATAAGAACAGGTATATACGACGTATTGGGATGGCAAAAATTGTGAGATTTAGAAGCTTGTGTTTTTAAGAAAAGTTTCCTGGTATTATACAAGGGGCTAGACCATTAAATTTCGACACAACTGTATTCCTTTTATTGATGTGCAAGTAATAAAAATAAATTTTGGGCTATTGAGACGCCTTTAAACCATCAAATTTGTCATGAAATAGCCGGGCACTTCTTAACGAGCTAGGTAAAATTGCTGACATTATGACAGGACGAAATTGGAGGCAGGGCTACCAACCATTAACTAATTCTCCCGAGTTTACTGTTTGTGCAATAGCCATTGACATGTCTGTGCTTTGAGCTTTAAATGACTCCTCAAACTTAGGTAAATGAGGAGAGAGTAGCATTAAATGAAACACAGGGCAAGTTACTGCATTAAAAGCTGTTTGCACGAAAAAATCTTTTTTTCATTTTGCATTCTTCTGCCGGAGAAAGGTCAGTTATTAGCTGATTGCTATGCAATAAATTTTTAACTTTAGTCTAGCTGGAATTGCTACTAGCACAGATGAAATGCATGTCGTCCGCTAACTTTCTTCTTCCTTACATTCGTAGCTTCCATTCACTTCACGTTAATAGGTATGATCCAACACAATATTCTCAGACGAAATTGGTTTATTATGGACGATGTTCTTCATACAATGTGCACTTTGCTTCCAGGGACTTAGACGAACAGGAAATTATGTCTTATCTGCAAGTCGGCTGGCGAATTGCTTTACGAGCAAGTAATTGAATGCTTTTCACTGAGGACTTTTGGAAACGGAAAAACGCCGGGCAAGCGTTTGATGCAGGATGACCTAGAATCCCTGACCTATGCTTTAAGGACGAATGCCCGGCAAAGCAACGACATGTGCCATTTGTTCTAATTTTCTAAGCGATCTGTTCATTTATACTATGATGGAATAGGTACGAGCCACAGAGTCAGATGTTAAATTCCTGTCAGTCAGCCCTTCATGCTTTAAAAAGTTCTTTACCTTTTGAATTCGATTTGCATAGGTAGAGTGCTGTTACTTACCTGAAGAACTTGATCTGCTGCTTTTACGTGACAGGATTTACCGCCTGTTATCGGAAACGTCCTCAGCTATGGCTAACTGTGTGCTGTATTGGTGAAGACTTTATTTCCTTCCGAGACAGGTGAAGGGACGCAGAAGGCCATTGCTCTGCCTGTTACATGTCTAGACACTCAAGACTGGCCATCTGAGTCAGCATTAAGAGGAATAGTTCAGTCACTATGCTACGTGGAGCAGCTAGCAATGCGATTGCAAAAGTCGGATTCTTGTGAGAAACTGGATCGCATGGTGAACCTATTGTGCCCATAACAATTTCTGACCATTTGTTTTGTAGTCCTGCCTGTTTTGTTCCCGGATTGGTGAAGCTCCACATTCCGTTATTTTATTTCTCCATGTTTTGCATGTTGCTAACTTTTGGATTGCAATCAAAGTGAAGTCGTTTCATAACGATTGTTTTTTCCTAAAATCTGCACTTTCTTTTGGAAAACAATGTGTACCGGCTTTGAAAAATGGACTCAAATTAATTAGACGAATGAGCCAATTAATTTATGAGTATTCATGTCTTCAATTGCAACTTTGCAGTCATAGGGAGACATGTATTAGGCTCGGTTCGTGAAATGCATGTCTGAGATGACTTCTCACTACTGCTACGAAAGGATATAATTTAACTACTACTAATACCACTATTAATACTACTTATAATGCTACAACTTCTCATTCTACTACTATTACTACAAATAGTGCTACTACTTCTACTACTTCTACAACTTCTACTTCTACTAATACTACTTGTTTGTACCACAAAAACTACTTATCCTACTTTGAGTAGTATTGCTACGAATTATACTACATTACAGCTAATACTTATCCTAATTCTACTACAAATGCTATTACTGTTGCTGCAACAACTGCCACTTTTACTAAAAACTCTACTTTTACTAGTTACTATTACTTCAATTAATTAACTCCTTATAATACTACTAAAAGTACTACAAATATTAATTATATTTAAATAAATACTACTTCCACAACTTATTCAAATAATACTGCGATTATTATTTCTACTAAAACAAGTACTTTGAAAAATTCTACTCATACCTATATAACTACCAGTTCTACTAGTACTACTTTGTCTACTACTACAGTAAGTCCTATTAATAAATCTACCACTAATATATCAAATTCAAATACTTCTTAAGCTACTACCACTACTAATTCTACTATGACGACTTAAAATTCTACTTCTATAAGGGATACCATTACTTCATATTCGAATATTTAAACTACGTCTACTACTAATGCTACTACTATTTATACAACTAATTCTACTACTACTACTACTACTACTACTACTACTACTACTACTACTACAAGTACTACTTCTTCTACTACAAATAATACTGCTACTCCAGCAATTGATGATAATTATACTAGTACTAATAATTCTACTACTGTTACTGCAAATTTTTATAGTTCTAGTACTTATACTCCTACAATTAGTAGTAGTAATCTTACTACTTATACTAAATTTACGATTAACACTTCGAATAATTCTTCAAAACTACTACTTAACTACTAATACTCATCTTACGTCTACAAACACCGCTGATACTACGATTATTACTACAAATTCTACTGCAAAAACTAATTTTTATGCTACTACTAATAATTATACTACTACTAATATATATATTTCTGCTATTTCTGCATCAACTACTAATTCTACTATTTTTACTACTAATTCAATGTCAATCTCTGCAAATACTACTACTGATTTAATACTCCAAACTATAACACTAATTCTACTATTTCTACAACCAATAACTCTACTAATAATTCTATCACTAATACAAACACGGCTAATTCTACTCCTGCCACTTCTTCTTCCACATATAATTCAATTTACTGCTACATGCAATACTACTATTACAAGTACTAATAAAACTGCAGCTAATTTTAGTTCTTATACTACTAATAATTATACAAATAATACAACTAATAATTCTTCGACGTTAACTTCTACTTCTTCGAGTTATACAACTTCAAAAACCACAACAACTTATTCTACTACTACCCCTACTACTACTACTAATGCAAATACTATAATTTATACTTTACTTCTACTATTTCTAATAATAATAAAAATATTTTTACTACTGTTACTTACACTTATACTACTAATAATACTACTTATATCACGTATCCTGTTTCTAGTACTATTACTACTAATAATACTACAATACAACAAATACTAATCCTACATCTAATACTTATACTACTGCTGCTGATACTTCTACTAATAGTTAATATTCAAATAATATTAATAATAATAGTCCCAATAATTCAACTTTCAATCCGTTTAATATTTCTATTACTACTTATACTACAGTTTATTCAAAAATAACATATATTACTTATTCTACTACAAAAACAACTACAACAAAAATGCGTCTATTATAACTTCAACTACTTATTCTACTAGTACTACTAAAACAAATTCTACTACTAATTCTACCACTACTACAACTACAACTAATTATACATCTACTGCTTATAATTTTTCTTCTTAAACAAGTATTACTACTCATTCTATTACTACTCATTCGAATTCTACTACGGATACTAATTCTACTACTACTAATTCTATTATTATTACGGATGCTTCTTCTACTACTACTATTACTTCAACTACTTGTACTACTACCTATTCTACTAAAACTGGTACTTATACTTCCACTAATACTACCACTAGAAATAATTCTACTTCTATTACAGCTAATTTAACAACGATTTCTACTAATACAACTATCGCTGATAGTAGTACTACCACTATTACTACAAATTCTACTACTAATGCCAATGTTACTACTACTTTATATTATATTACTCCTAATACCATTACTTATTCTTATAAAAATACTACAAATATTTATAATAATACTTTAATCACAACTTATTCCAATTCTACCACGATTACTCATTCTAAGAAAACAACTACCTCTAAAACTTCCACTACTACAACTAATAATTCGACTTGTGATACTATTACAGCTACTTATTCTGCTTCTTATACTACTACTACTACTATTACTACTACTACTACTCCTATTACGTCTACTACTACGATGACTACTAATACTACTATGTCTACTACTACAACAAGTACAACTAATGATTCTTCAACTACTAATTATATAAGGGATACTTCTTCTAATAATTATAATATTTAAACAACGTCTACTTCTACCAATTCTACTAATATTTCTTCTACTTGTAATTCTACTTTAACAACTCTTACTTCATTAATACTGCTACTAAAACAACTACTACTGATACTTATACTACTAATATTGTTAGTACTTATTTGACTGTTACGACTACGTTAACTTATACTACTTAAATAATTCTTAAACTACTACTGCACTACTACTTATCCTTCTAGTACAACTTTCGCTGCTACAATGACTATTACTACAAATTCTTCAATTAGTAATTCTAATACTATAATAACTAAATAAAATACTACTCCTAGGAAGAATACTTCTACTATTTCTATAACTACTACTAATTCTACTACTTCTTCTACTACGACTAATTCTCCTTAAACCTCCACTTCTACTTCTACTAATTCTAAAATTAATTCTTCTAAAACGACTACTACTACTACTACTACTACTACTACTAATACTACTACTACTACTCCTACTACTACTAATTCTACTAAAAAACTACTACTAATACAACTAGTTCTTCTACTAAAAATTCCACTAATAATCCTACCACTTCTACAGCTACTTCTAATTCTTCTTTTGCTACCTCTACTTTTACTACTACTAGTTATTCAATAACTACTACTTTTAATACAACTACTACTACTACTTCTACTACTACTACTACTTCTTCTACTACTACTACTACAACTACTACTTCTACTACTTGTACTTTTAAAACTGTAGCTAATTCTCGTTCTGATACAGCTTATAATTGTACAAATAATACACCTACTTATTCTACAACGTCAACTTCTAACACTTCGATTCCTACAGTTTTAACAACAACCACAATTAAAACCACTACTACTACTTCTATTACGAATTCTTATACTTCTAATAATAATTCTAGTACTACTGCTTCGAATATTTCTACTGCTACTACTACTATTACTTCTACTATAACTACTGCTTCTAATGCCACTATTACTACAAGTTCTTATTCTACTACTTCTACCAAAACAGCTACTAATACTACTATTACGGCTAGTTCTACGGTTCCTACTACTACTTATTCTACTTCTTCTATTACTTCAAATTCTACTGCTACTACTAATATAACCTCTTATTCTACTTCTAAAAAATCGACTACTAACACTTTTACTACTACTGCCACTTCTACCAATTCTACTACTTTTACTATTAATTCTTCTATTAATTCTAGAACTACTGCTACTTATACTACTATTTCCACTAAAAATTTGACTATTTATACTAGAATTATTTATAAAACTAATTTTACTTCTGGTAACCTTACTACTATTTCTACTGATATTGCTCTAACTACTAATTCTTCTGATGCTACTTATATCACTACAATATTACTACTACTACTACTGCAACTGATTCAACTCTTTGGACTACTACTACTACTACTACTACTACTACTACTACTTCTCCTACTAATAATTATACGACTGCTAGTACTGGTACTACTTTTCCTACTAAGCTACGTCTACTACTGAATTAATGCTACTAAGTCTACAATACCACAACTAATAATTCTACTACTACACTTTATAATGCTAATAGTGCTATTACTGCTAATACTGCAGCTGCTGCTAGTATTACAATTATTAAAAATTCTACTACTTACACTATTACTAATTCTACCACTTACTCTTCTAATTTTTCTAATAATTCTAGAATTACTGCTACTACTACTATTTCTACTATTCAGTTTACTACGACTACTTCTATTAGTACTACTACGACTTATTTTACATCTACTACCATAACCACTATTTCCACTACTATTTCTCCAACTACTACTACTACCAATAGCACTAATTTTACTACTAAAAGTGCTACTTATGCCACTAATTCTACACTCTTACTATTACTAATACTACTACTACTACTATTAATTCTACTGCTTGTAGTACTAATAGTACTACTAAATCTACTTATACTACTGGTACTAATTATACTTCTTCTACACTACTACAACTTATAATTATACACTCAACTACTACTTATACTGCTATTACTACTAATAATTTGGTTACTGCTAGTATTTCTACTACTTCTAATGCTTCTGCTTCTCATCCTACTAATTCTTTTTACACTGCTACTAATTCTTATACTACTTCTAATAATTCTACTAATACTTCCGAATCTACCTCTAGTTATTCTAATAATACACATTTTACTACTATTACTTATCATAATAATGCTACCGATTCCACTACTACTATAACTACTAATTCCACTTCTAATACTAGTACTTATTCTATACTATCTCTACTAATATTACTACTACTTATTCTGATACTTATACTTATTCTGCTACTAATTATACTACTACTAATACTACTACTACTACTTCTACTACTACTTCTACTGTTTCTACTGCTAGTTCACCCAGAATATTTAATCCCTAAATATTAAAAAAAACTTAAATACGCTACTTTCTCTTACTTTGTTGTGCGTTTAAGTTCTCAGCGGCTTTTGAACAGATTGTTTCTCAAAACCATTATGACAAAATTGAAAATGTGTTTTTTGGTGAACGTAAGTTTTCGATTATTCATCCTTACTCCTATAGATAAATACACACTGCATATGCTTTTTCGTGAAATATTAAGTGAAATCGGCACATGGGATTTCTGTTAGAAAATATGACTAAAGTATGCCTGTATAATCCATTTTTCAGACAGCATACTTTCACGATATTGCGCTCAGGTTAGGAGGCTGGCTTTTCGGCGTGCCTGTTAAAATAATGGGCTGTAAAGAATGCAGCTTTTAACTTACAGAACTTTTGTAACAGTATTTCAGTCGTATTTATCTGGTAGTCAATTAAGTTTTCCATTAATGTCCTAATTTGACATTTTTTGGTTTTAAAAGTGTCTGATCCTGAGATTTGTCAATACCCTGAAAGAAACGTAGGCTTCCATTTAAATATACCCATTCCAAAGGATATACCATGGTCCCCATCCTCTGAAAAGTCGATTTAGTTCTATTTGGCCACTTCTTACTGGCGTCGAGAAAATTATTATGTTTCCTTGACAGAAAATATGCAGCTTTAATTTAGAAAACCCCTATTGGATGTTAAACAATAAATTGGGTTCAAATTTATTCGAAAATCGGTGTTTATATAACTAAAGTAGCAGTTCCTCGACAAAAGGATTTGACAAAGATGTAGTTTGCTGTTTAATGCGTAGAAGTTTGAATATATTTTTGCACGCCTTTTAAAAACTAACTAGAATTAAAAGGTCATTGCAAATATATAGAAAAATGTGTAATCTTTGAGTAATAATTTTTTCAGAGTGCATATTTTGCAGGCAACCTTCAAATATTTGTTAAAATCCGGTATCATGACCTGAATGAATATTTATGAAATAATTCTGGGCAATAAACAATGTTTTGACCCTATTTGAGCAAGATTTTCTAATCAAAAATCCAGTTGCAAAATTCTGTGGACATTTCACGATATAGAACATCTATTCTAAGGGTGGACAGAACAACAAAATGTGCACCAGCGAATGAGCAGTGTAAAAACTATTTTTATTTAAACTTCTCTACCCAACTGTACACACTGCGGAGGACTGCGGATGAGTTCTTGACATTAACCGAAAGTCTCTTCTTCCATTTGGATGTTAATTCATTGCAGGTTATGGACAAACGTTCACTTACAGATACGCGAAACCACAAAAGAAGGCATTCTGTTGAGCGGCATGCATTAAATCCCAACGAACACTGGTGTAGCAGTATTTCAATTGTACGTAGAAAATTATCAAAAATGCGGAAATGATCGTGAAATATTATCTCTGACCATCAGAAAGCCGAAATAATAATTATCGGCGATTGCTGTTTTTTGAAAAGTTTCCAAATATGTAGGATACTCTTTTAAAATGTGTTAAAGAATGCAAGATGCAAGTCTTAAACATGGTTTCCAAGACTGGATAAATCTTATTTTTCCCTGACTCTTGGGTGAATATTTTGATGCAATTCTAACTTACAGGAATTATTGATTTTTCATGCATTTTATGAACTTGGCATTCTGATGCAATTATATCATAACGATCCACGTTCTCTGATGTATTCAATGTAATACACCTTCCTCCTACTAGTGAAAAAAATCAAATAAGTTTTTTGTTTGAAACGAAAACTGTGTATTTTTAATTCGATGAAACCATAACATCGCTTCCTCTTGACCTATGTTCGCATCTCAGGTATACCAAACGTGGTCAGGTAAAATGCACCAATTGGGAGAAAGAAACGATAAAACAATTGAATTAGTCTGCGCGCGTTACAACTTCCCGTAAAAATATTAGAAAAGTAGACTTCGATTAAACTGAACTAAACTTCGATGCATGCAAGAGATATCGGAAGGGGATTGCTATCGACGTAGTTTTCCAATTCGTAAAATTCTACCATTACACTGAGGCATGAGAATATATTAGTTTATATGCATGACATGCCAAATGAATCTTATAGCGATGGTTAATAGCATAACCTCAAATTTCGCCTGGACATAAATATTTTGTCATTGTCATGTTTCATCATACTTTTTTATAAGATAGCCTTTAACGATTAATTATTGACAGAATTCCAATCAGCAATCTATATTTTTTGGTTCTGTGCCTTGGGTTGATATAATTGCACTGAAACCATTAATTTTTGGTAAACTGACTCGTTTCATGATACACGGATGTACCTATTTGGAGCAATATTAGTCAGACTTACCAGATGCTCATGAACCTTCTGAGAATGCTCATTATGACGATTGAGCACCCTCAGTGATATAGTTCAGAACTCGGTCAGTTTGTTTGTGATCGAGAAAATGTCAGGTAAATATTAGTATAAATATTAATTTCGACGCACATTGGATTACAAAGTCGTTTTGCTACATTCCTAAGGTAAAACTTCAATTTAAACAACCAAACTGGAACTTTTTTCACAATTCTTCCATTAAGTAACTTTATAATTTGGGTGAGCAAGCATCCTTTATTTCCGCAAGAGCTCTAAATGTCGCCAGTGCAAATTACGCAATGGACATGTTAGCTTACCGACGTAATTTCGAGCGAAGATGAGCTCAAACTCCGTCCCAGGTAGAGCAGCGGAGGGCTCCACATCGCTTTTGGTCGATTTTACGGAGTCCACCCAGGACGGATAATGTTTGTAGTCAGTAACGATCTGGAAACATCGCATAGCCTGCTGATTAAGAACAATTTCCTGCTCAAAAATCTCCGGCCCCGGTTTAACGCATACCAGCGCCACTAAAACCGCCAAAATCACACCGCCAGGAAGCCAGAGGTTCATGCGAAAGTTTTCAAGTCGTAGAGGCTGAAGATGATGCAGCACAAGCCCCCTAATCCGCCAGGTGGACGAAAATGTCCCATGGTGACGACCGGTAAACCTTGCCACAGCACTGCGAAAGTTGATTGGCCGAATTGGGTATTTCTACTCTCAAGGTCACGTGGCCAGTAAGGAGTGGTCGTCAGGGCAGCCAGCCGTGCCCGCGGCGGCGGCGGTGTTGGGACAACCGCCTGGCACATGTGCGCCGCCATAACAGCGTGCGTGCGCGCGATCTTCATTGTGGACTTGGGCATTCAACGGAAGCACCAAGGTGCAAAGAATGCGTTAACCGGAGGCTTTGCTTGTGCACTGCCGCAAAGTTTGGTGCTGACCGGGGAGAGACGGCAAAAGTTAATCGTTAGCAGTCGCAGAACTGGAGACCTCACTCACTAGTTCATTGAATGGACTGGGAAAATTTGAACTCAAAATATGTCGTCATTTAGTAGGGGACTCTAACAGAAAACTCATCTATTTGTCATTTTGTTGGACCCTGACGTACCTGCTACCCTCCGATGGCAACTTACTGACCAGTTATTATACTCCGGAAAAAATTTGATCTCACCAGGCACAACACTTAGTAAGCCGGTTTGTAAATAGTAATGTTAGCAGTTTGATTATTCGTAGGTATCAGTATGTTTTTATGACCAATTAACATCCGGTGTTAGAAAAGGCCAAATTTGTGAGACCAATTTATGCGCCCAAAATAAAATGAAGAATAATAGAACTAGTTGTGTAAATCGCAGCAAAGGGGCATCCAGCGGAATGAATTATTTATACTGGGAAGGAAAGTGATCAGAATTCTTCCCAAGAGCTCGTAATGACGCAAAATCTCAGGTGTAGCTTCTTTTAAAAAGAAATGAAAAAATTCATTGGATTGCATCTGAGCACTGCCCACGGTCTGTAAATTTTGTAAATGATTTTGTATGCAGATCCGAATCGCGCTGCATCTGACTAACTTCTCGTTAAATATTGCATACATCTCCTTCCAAATGGACAATTTTTAGTGTTCTTCTAAAGTGTTCCTTTCTGGAGGCTGGAGGACTTCTGTAAGCGCAATAAACCCGCCATTATTAGCCAACTGTTCATCAAAGTTACTGCTATTCCATCGAGATACAGCGTGTTTTTAAATCGGCCAAGAGATTTTTTTCAAAGTTCAGCTGACAAATATTGCATACTGACGATTTTCCTTCTAGCTAACTGAGATGCGATGCATTATCAGGGGCCATGCGTATAACGGTCGATGGGTTTCAAAAGTCACCAAAACGGACAGTGTTTTTGAGATCAACGAAATCTTCAAGATGTATGAAAGGACCGCAAAACTGGAACATATAATCATGGAAAGATTCTTTTCTTTACACAAAAAGGGACGTGCAATGAAATTATAATATTACGACGGAAGTCATGACCAGTCAATCTTTCTTCAGCAATGTAGCTAATTATTTTTTAATGTATATGACCCCGGTTGGACATTACCTGACTTGAGGTAGCCACTCTCAACATAAGCCCTGCACTCAGATCATCATACTCAGAGCATAAACCTAATCTGGTTGGTTTTGTTGGAACCCTGAAATGAATGTTCAGCAAAAAAACCTCAATTAAACTGCTTTTTATTTAGGACATTGAAATATTGGAAGCATAAAATGTTGAGAATCTCTTCCTCATCTAAACTCATTGTCTCGTAGAGTCTAATGGAAATCATTACCTATTGGTGCATTTATTTCCATGCTTGTCCTCGCGAGATGGCTTTAAAATGAGATTGCAAATAATTTTGCCCCATAAATGGCTAAATTGCGCAATTTTAATAGCCTTGTGTGGATGGTCCCATGCGGACCGTTTCATCGGCATATGAGTCATTGATTAATTTTTCAGTGGACACGTTATTAAAATAGCTTCTGCGCGGATTTGACTGCAGTATTTAGATTCGTGCAGCCCATTTTTATTTTAAGCTTCAGTTTTTCTAAAGACGAGTTCACTTTTCATTTGAACCTCTGTCGCAAACCCCTCATGCCAACTGTTATTTCTAAACCTAAACCTTTGCTTAACACTAATCCCAAGGGAAATAATTCTTTAAAGAGGCTTGACGGGGACGGCGGAAAAGGGAAGAGGGTTTAACTTGGGTCAAAACAACGATTACGTGTAGTCTTATATCTGATCAGGGTTGAACCCGTAAATTACCTCATGCACAGCTGATTATTCTACTGTTTTATACATATATCAGTTGAATTCAAATTTTGGTCAGCACAACCGCTCAGAAGCTTAGCGTTTTTTTAGCAGGGTGTTAATTTTTAAACAACCAATGAAACTCGCTGCCCGGAATAAACTGTGCAAGAGTGAACAACTAAATTCAGTACAAAAGAGGGGAAAGGCAGTTTTAGAGGATCCAACCTAAGTGCGAACGGATGAATTACAACTACTGTTTCACATAGCATCTAACGAAATGCATGTTATACCTCAATTATCGATGGAGATATGATGAGCAACTAAAAGATATCAAGTTGCCTTTTTGGAGGTTTTGATTTGTTCTACCAAAACAAGCAGATATTTAGCAGCCCATTTTGAGACGAACCTAGTTCTTTCAGCTAATCTGAGGTACGTTTCCACGATTTACTGATGCCTGCCAACATTCTTCGTTTGCTCCAGTTCAAAACATACTCAAAGTGAAACGGCAATCAGATCAATTCTCAATTTACAAAATTATGTGCATAACACTTTGTATCGTACATATGCGGGAGGGACAATTTTGGGCCTTTGTAACTGCTTTGCACAGAAAAGCGGATTAGAAACCAAGTGAATAATTTCCTCAATCTCAGTCGCATAGGAGGAAAAGAGTACAAGCCTGATCCATTTGGCAGTGCCAAACTTCATCATCTAAGGAATTATCCGAATACGCCCTTAAACAGTTACACCTCGAACTCGAAAAACCCCAACAACTTTCTTTTATACTAGTTTAAGATGGACGTTATTGAAAAAAAGTAGTTATAATGGTCAAAAGGCACTCCCTCATCACGTGATGGGACACGGTCGACCCATTGTGCTTTTAGGCTCGCTCTTGAGCCCCGCCAGCAGTCACACACAGTCTAGTAGTCTAAGTAGAATGACAGAATTTACCCTTCCGTGTTTTCACGGTTTTCAGAGAAAACTGCTGGAATTCGGGGCAGATCGGCTGATATATTTGTGCAGTGCTATTTCGGCTCTACCAAAATAACCAATGGCCTCAGCGATTAATCTTGGGTTTCCTAACGGGCATAATCAGTAATGTAAAAATTAAAATAATTAAGCATTTAATATCAGGTTTTCTGCGTTTAAAGCTAATTTACTATGTCATCCAACACGTTCTTGTCAAAAGTGAGCGAAAATCACTGGGCCTCCGTTCAAAAGGCTGTTTTGCGACAATTTAGTTTTATCTTAAAACTGAAATCAGGGCTAGTGTTGCCGACTTCCGAAAGAATTTGTTGAATAATAATCCCCCATAAAGGCATGCCTCTAATGACAAAAATAAAACAGTACTGTGTGACCTGTTGGATCCTATATTTAATCTGTCATACAGTAGCATAACATATTTACGGTAGAGTAGTTCTGAACAAGAAAATCGCAAAAAATCGATTCTTCCTCCATCCAAACATATGGGATCAGCTCATTTGTCCTGAAATTGGATTGATGGATTCCTCCTTGTAACCGTAAGTTGAGGGAGGTGGTAAATTATACACTTATAGTAAGAAGAGTAAATATAAGGCCCGTACTCTTTGTAGTGGATCAGGTACATGCTGTATGCTTTATAAGCAGCATTAATAAATGATTGGATATAAATATTTATGAATGGAAATGTTGTGTTTCCCAAGAATATCCATACGAAGAACCCTTTTGAAACTGAAATCTATCGTTCCTGAAAGTACAATATTTGAAAAAGACTGAAGATGGTAGCACATGCGTATGCGAAGATAGCTCATTTGCACAGTTTCCGTAAAATAAATTGAATTCATATGAACATAGAAAAAAGTTGGGAAAATTCACAATGTATTAGTATTCATCTTCACAGACTGTATATTTAGAGGTGGCTGTCATCCTTATTTGACCCAGATACCTTCAAATGAGGCTGCACAATTATTACTATTATAACCCTACGTAAGTAAAATCTTCTGATGGAAAACTTATTTCAAATGTTTGGTTAATATCTCATTAGCCATCCCATTTACAGTAAATATTTTTGGAAGGTAGTTACCGATGAGCTTAGAGTAGAGGTTTGTTTCAATGTATTTTCACACTCAAGTAGTAATACGGGGATCGCTATTAAAAAGAAAGGAGTATTTACAAATGCAGGAGAGATTGGAGTGACCATTAATGGTGTACAGACCAACACCAGCCTTTCGGAAACCTTGATTACATTATGAGTCTCAAAATTAATCGATTCCAGCACTACCTCGTCTGAACTCCAAATTCAAACATATAGCAAATTATTTCCGTCACTAGAGTTGTATCCAAGCCGAGAAATATTGGCGCATCCCACATCACACACTGTTAGAACTTTAACTGCTTCTTAGTGGACTGTCGGTCCGACGAGTTGCTGGGAAAGCACTTTCAAATACTTGAATGATAACTGTCGTTGCAATTCCCAGACAACTGGACCTCTGTATGGCTAGATTGTTTGGGGTGCGAAATTTCCAATGACAGATGCCGCAATCGTCAATTTTCTGCGTCGAATGACTGATTACTTGGTATTTATCAAATAATAGGTTAGCTAGCTGCAGCAGTAACGAATGACCGGTGCCGACGTACAGTGGAATCGTTGTTTGCGGAATTGTCTTTGGTTCCTATGGTAGACACTATTGTTTGATTATCTGCACCGCCGGTATAGTTTGGAATTTTGATCTAGCTCACTGTCAGAATGACTATTGATTGTCTGAATGCAGGCTTCATCAGAATTAGTTGTGTAGCTTTACACCCATATATCTGTCGACCCCCCACATTTTTACCTATTAACAGTTCTTCTATCGATTTCGACGAGGTTCACCATGTGCTTCACCGCATTGTGGTACAGGGACGGTAACTTGCGCGTGAGTTAGTCTTGTGGAGCAGCTACCACACTGTATCGTCCTTCACGCGTCCGGGCCCGGTGGCAAGAAAGAAGCAAGAAGACCAGAGGCACCATCGGGCGCAGGTGGCTGGCGCGGCCAGAAACGCTCCTCACCGTGCTGCCACGCCTTAATCAGATCCCACGGAGTGGGCGTGTCATATATGACAGGAGTGGCTGGTGTGGCGTAAACCAGCGCCTACGCCTGCCACCACGCCCTTATCTTTGGCATTTTCTAGGGGAGTGCAACACGAATAAAGAATGTTGTGCCCTGATCTCACCCTTGTGTTGATCAATTGAATGCACCACACGGCCCGTTTAGGAGGCCCAATTGATACATATGCACAAATACATACATATGCACCCTGTCCCAAAGGTTCATGTTACTATTTGATGTTAAGGCCATTCACTTCAACTGAATAGCACATCAGTGTTCGGAATCTGTCAATGGGAAGCCAGTAGCAAATTAATAATGCGTGGCTTTCCATACTCCTAGCACGAGTACGTAGAAGTCAAATCATCTTTTTAGAAAGGTGACAAACTTCATTCCATAAATGATAGACCGTAGTCTATTTAAAAAACATAACACTGCTGAGAACAGTATTTGTTTCTCCCTTACGCGACAGGACAGGGCAGTAGGAATGAATCCTCCCGCCTTCCCAGTTAGTGTGCTAACTTCCAGGCAGGGAACCAATTTCCGTCTTCTTATCATAACACTTACACTAATCAAAATATTAGGTATAATCCTTATCTAAATCATAACCCTTTTCTGAACTCTAACGCCATTATTAACCCAAACTCACATTTATATTGCTCGTAGCCCAAAACTTATGAGCAGGTGTAACCTTAGCTCTATATACCCCGGAATGTATTTCAAAGCTATCTGAATTTTGGTTCATTCAAATTCCCCTATCCTGCAGAGGGAAAACACATATCATACCTTTCTAAACAGATACAGCATTATTGTTAATGAAAATTTGTTTTTTTTCTTGCTCTGCTTTCGCTTGACCCACTTCTGAAAAACTCGGCGGCCTCGGTGGGATTTGAACCCACATCATCAAAGGTAAGGTTTTAGTACAGCTAACGCTCCAGCCAACTGAGCTGCGGGCCCCAACCGGGAGCCGTGACTTTAATCACACTTGAGTCAAGTTAACCGCCAAGCCTACTGCAACTTATGGAATTCACCAATTCTGACATAGTAAACTGACCGCCCAAGCAGGATTACCGAAGCTACCAGGCACAATTTATTAGAAGAAGATTTTGGCAGCCTTGAATAACTCGTTAGTGTACCTTATCTTTATTTTTGATTTTAAATAAACTTTCTTCGAATGCCCATCATTTACCATTATATATATATATATATATATATATATATATATATATATATATATATATATATATATATATATATATATATATATATATATATAGTATGATAAGTAGCCAATAACAGATCGGTTACAGGACTCACTCGTCCCGTTGTGCCTTTGGGTTGACTATCTAGGCCCGCCAGAAGCGACGCAGTGGCTCGCGATAGAGGTAGAATATCATGATCGACAAAGCCGATGGAGACTGGGATGACCATTTCTGGCTTGTCAGCCGTCATCAGGCCGCCATACCCAACCCCATGTGCTGTGGCACGTGAGGCTTGAACTGGCGAACCGTTTGGTTAGAAATCCAACGCACTTAATCGATGTGCCACGAGCTCGATGTCTTGCCAGTTTCGATCGGAAATATTAACTATGTTAAGTAGGCGCTCACCAATTGGGTACAGGACACACCTTTTTCGTTGAATTGAAATACAAGAATCCAAGGATATTTAATTGGAAAGCAACGGAATTCGTAAGGAGATTTTATACTTTTATGGGCAAATTTTGGAGACTGGTTTCCCAGCTCGTCATCAAATTAGAACAATTGACCGATTAACTGTGTCTAACAAAGGATTATTTACAGATGGCTGATGTCCACGCCTATGATTTTATCTCATTGGTTCACATTCGTTTGCTGGGTATCACATTCAAAGGGCAGTATTTTGGACCTCCAGTACTTTCGGCACAGCATGGGACAAGTAAAATGGTTTTAGGTACGACTGTCAACACAGCACTTGCTATGTGTGTTGCCTTTTCATCCGTTTTTGGTCATTACGGACCAATCAACTTTTGCCATATTTTCCCCTCTTGTATGCATGGATTTGTCTATATTTGCATCAGAAAATTAATATTTACAAAAAAAGCATACTCGGTGCACCCTGTTTGGCACTGTGGCAGTATCCAACAGGCAGCCAATCCCGTGCCCATTAGAAGTTCATTTGACTGTGGATAGATTTGTGATCAACGAAAGTCCTACGATTCCTGCCCGCTAAATGTCCTCAACAAAAATGAATAAGGACCTCAGTTTGCAAAGAAGTCCTCTTTCAGCCTATCCAAGACACTCAGTCCATCCTTGAATGGATTCACGTAGATATTGATTAAAACGCGACAGAATACTCCTGAGATAGTTTTGTTGAAGTAAAGAAAAGGAGAATTGTACAAGGCTTCCTGTTGGACTTTTCTGTTACATGAACTGCTGTTGGTCAATTTTAAAAAGGAAGTCACGTAAATAAAGACTTTTTCTGCTGAATAGATGACAACCTGTGGAACAGCAACAAGACGGTTAGATGACTGCAAGGTGGCTTGACTTTACCAAAGTCTGCATACACTGGCCTACTGACCCGCCTCCCGTTTATCAGGTTATATGCTCTTGCACCAGATTACCTGCCCGAGTTCAAGTCAAGGATGCACCAGTTCCCTAAGTCGAAATGTTCTTAGCACTGACGATAAACTCTCCTGTCGGTCAAGAAGCGTGAAAAAGTCAACAAACTCTCTCAGCTATTGATGTCATGTCTTACTTTTAACAGGGCATGGGAAAGCACATCTCAATTTGTATTATTTAATAATATTTTGTCTAGAGCATAAGTATTGCATCAGTTTCAGACCTTACTATCTAATCTACTGTACACCGTAAACTCCCATCTGAAAAGAATCAGTGAACGAAGATATGAAATAATGAAACAGCCAACAATAAACTTTTAAAATGGAGAATCGATTTGTCCTCCTAGGCTGTAAGGACAGGAATTGTAATTTATGTGTCAGTATGGGTTTATATTCTATTTCTGGTTCAAGTTGCATTTATTTTTGGCTTTGTGGGTTAATCTGGTGTAGACTGCCAGCATGCAGGTTATGCTGAAAGAATACATTTACGGGTACACATTTATTACTAAATGACACGAATAAGATTAATTAAATATTATAAGATCTGCCTTAAATGCAAAAAATCAGGATCGAAAACATGCCATTTTTTAAAGTATGCAAATTAATACCGTTATCTTTTTTAATCGGTGAATTATGGAAGCATTACCAGAATTTTTAAGTACCTTGCATACTGAATCATCATTTGTTTCGGATCATCTTTGTACAATTTACAACATGCAATTAAATTCACAGGGTGGCTCGTACATCAGGCGGTTAGCGAGTTGTCTGCACTTGCCATCGTTGATTCAGATCTAGCCGAGGCCACCGTGGTTTTTAGCAGTGTGTTTAATAAATGATTTACCAGATTCGATGTGTACTTTGAACTACGCGAGTATTAATTTTGTGATATCAACTCACAACTACTGCCGTCTTTGCTAACACTGAGATATTTTCTTTGGTCTTCTTAATTGTTTTCAATGTATTTTTAATGACTGTATTTGAACACTGGCAATGCGATCATTAAATCTGCCCCTAAGTAAATCAGACATAAAGATAGTACGGACCTTCCATGAACTGGAGGATTCCAAAAAACTACAGTTACTTGTTTTTCGGAGGACTTTTAGGAGCTTTCCTGTGGCATCATGGAGGCGAATACAGATGCAACACGATATATTTAAACTAAAAATGCAAGAGTGTATAATGATGTTGTTATTTGAAAAACCATTAATCTAGAAGAAAATTTTCAGTACGAAATGCAACAAACATTAAGCATACCATTTTACTTCAATTTTAGATATTTATTTACAAAACACAGTCCTCTTTACACTAGCATACGGTCCACCAATACTCATAAGTAAATAAGCATTCGTAAGCTGTTAGCAAATAAATGGGTTTTCGAAATGTAAGCTTTTTTATCAGAAGACTATGAAACAAGAGTAAACAATGTTTTTCTGGATATTTTTAATCAAGAACGTAACAAGCCTCGTTTTCAGTGACAACAGTTCAACAATAACAAAGTTTAGAGGCCAAGTTAAAGAAACCTACCTCGCTGTCAGAAAAAAATACCCGGAAGACTGTTCTCGCACACCCATCTCTGTTTCTGCATGTCCTTCCTCCTCTAGTGTTCTAGTGTTCGGAGCCGACAGAAATTCGAAAGTGTTAAGTCAAATGGGTATGAATAAGGTGTGAGAACCGACCATCCTAATGATCTTATCTTTTCCTGGGTTGGTCTTTCGGCATACGACCTTGCCTTTCCAAGCGGCATATGAAACCCCTTTTCTGCTTTATAAAGCAGGACAATGCTTGATGTGTGTTTTCTTCCATAGGATACAGATTTTTACAACACGCATCTGCCTTTATGGTCCTTCCACATTATAGTTCCCCATAATCGATGATACCCTTCATAGCCCACCAACCACATAGAAAAGATATCTGTAGATGGAATTCTGGTTTTGAAATAGGCACTGGCTTCTCATTGGGTGATAACCAGTGTCTTTATCGTTTTTTATTGTGATATCTAAATCATTGAGATGACATGGATGTGGACACTAGAAAGAGAATTGTATTGCTCTGAAGTTTGGATTCCTCCTCGAACCCATCATCGGAGACAGGATCCTTTACAGGTAATTAATACACAAAGCTTTCCAATATTAATAAAATGTAGTCGCTAGGCTACCGCATACCTATGAAAATTAACGGCTCTCCTTTGATCCAGAAGGTTTAGCCTCTGGTGCAATAAACGACGTTCAATTCTTCAATCCATGAACTGTCACCACTGGTGTTGGATGTTAGTGTGACGATTGCTTCAACGCATTTCTCGCCACATGCAAAAATGCGGTGCATAAATGGCAGCTTCCTATTCCTGGTTTCAGCCTGCTAAAAATGGTGGAACATCGGGTTTGGATCTGAGGTTAAAGCTTACGTTGAACTAAACTTCTCTCCTAAGATACTTGTGGATAGCTGAACTTTAACTACTTTAAATTTTTTAACAAATCTCTGGGGTTATGACGTGAATCGGATTCCGTCATTCGAAGTTAACCACCTTCCAGAGCAAAGGTTTTCGGATATGTCACAATCGCTATGTTCAAAATATTTAAACCACAGTTAACATGTATGAGCTGTATGAGCCATTTATTCCCCAGGGGCTTTTAATTGCTTCTGTAACGGTAATTTTCCTCGAAATACATACAACAATAAAATAGCAATGCTATATAGGTGGTAAGGAATGGCTGATGAAATAAAATTGTTATCATAGATGCAACAATCGGGTAACTCATATTTTTTTATCGGTTTAAAACGCAATCGAATTCCGAACATCTTGTAAGCAAGACATCCATCAAGGTGCCACCTTATTCGTGCTGGCTGATGAGTGACAGTGAGACAGCCGTCAAAGCACCTTGAGCAAAGATATGTCTGAATCGGCCTTGAATTTGATTGGCAGGTTTTGATAGTTGTGGTTGGCCGGACACAAGACTATCACTGCTGCACGTAGGTGCAAGGAGCGCAGCGTTGCAACAGGTGAAGGGTAACCACAAGGTCATCTGCCATGGGAAAATAGTTTAAAATTTCTTTGGCGCTAAAAAGACGCAAGAAGACGGTAAAATCACAACGACCCCATGCATTTAAGGGTAAACCGATACTGTATGTCACACCTGATGTAAACGGGTATGAATTAATTCCACTTTTCTATAAAACACCAAAATATCAGTATGCAGTTGAAGCAAAAAATTATTTAGACAACAGTATTTACATTGATGTTTAGCTCCACAGTGAGATGAATAATAAATGAACATATCCAGACTATGCTTTTCCCTAGGCCACCCAGCGTCATAGTAATAAAGTAAACGGCAGCGCACCTTACACCATGCCAAGACATCAAAAGAAGTATTTACTCGTTGTAATTAATTGATTATTTTCAACAGAAAATCCCCTATCACAAAACGAAGTTAGGCATGTGGGCGTAAAATGAACCAACATTTACTACGCTGCATGCCACTGCGAGCGAAATAAGCACGTGATTTGTTGGTGGGGTGAGGCATAGAGTAGATTGACTAACCTGTGAAATGTTAAAATCAAAATTTGCGGTGGTTGTATGGCACAAACGTTTTGGGATAATAATTGTTCGGTGGATTGGATTGATACGAAGAAAGATACGTTCGAATGAAGAGTTCACTTCAGGCCTTTTTCTTTAAGGGAAAACGGGACCAAACATGGCCGAATCGGACGTTTTTTGCTATCTATGAATTTTCCTACGATTTTTAAAGCTACGGATGAAAATATTTTGTTTTTGTGGGCTGTACTATAAAATAAAATTAATATGACGTAAAAGGTTTCAATGTCTATTTTGAGAGAACGGAATATTTGGTTTTCCGTTCTGGAAGATCAGGTTAATGCAGATTAGAGAATTAACCTTTTTTCCAGGAAACCAAGGACAGGACATTTCAAAAATATTCAGTTTTGCAAATTTGTGAATTTTTATACCAAAAAATATGTAATAAACTTGTGTGACTGTACGTTGTTTTAACACACCGATAATGAGGAACTTTAACACGCATATATATAGGAAGCTGTGACAGGAAGTCATGGTTTTCCGTCACGGTGTACGCGAAAGGTGTCCTGAAAATTTCTAGCTGCAGTTGAGCATGAGCGAATACGGAAACTAAAAACGGAAATGGCAGAATATTGAAATTTCTTCGCAAAATTTTAGTATGTATTCTGAAACTCGGTTGTGTGTTCACAGTCTGAGAACGGGGCTGAAAAGTAATCAAATGCAGCAAAAAATGCACCGATGGAAAGAATTAAGTGAGTTCTTTCATTGTCAGTAGACTTCTTACCCCTTATTTTCAGCGAAGTCGCAAAACCGGTCGAACGTCCCCATTTTTTCCTTGATTTGATCTTCAAAAAGGGATACGTCCGCAGATGTTCGAGAACGAAATATCAAATTAAATTTTTGTCGAAGAGGTAACTTGTTACAAGAGTTTTTTTGAAATTTATCTTAGGCATATTAATTGCTGTGGGCATTTATTCTTCTCGAAACGAGTTTTCGAGTTTGGGTGAGTCCACAAATATGACTAAAACGACAGACTGGATTAGAAAAGATTTCAAAACTCACTATTTTCGTAAATGCCTTAATGAAATATCTTATTACGACGGTTTTTATAAGCACATACAACAAAATTTACATGTATGGGCTATAGACAAAAACAAACGTTAAGTATTCACCACCATTTCAAGGAATATGTGAAACTCATCGTAATCCAACACCTAAAATAATTATGAAGAAAGTTAATCAAAGTTCTATTGATATGCATAAAATTGAATGTTTACAATTTCACCTGACAATTCTATTTAAATTTATTTGTCACTGGCTGACGTGTCAGCAGGTCAGCTTACGAAATATATTCTTCCTGTAACGTCTCTGCCGCCGGAATCGAGTGCAAATCTGTTTGCCTTAGGCAAACGCATCTTAAATATTTAATAAACGGAAGAATAAACCGCAATTCCTCGTGAAATCATGCTCGAAAACTTAACCTTGCCCTTTATCTGAAAGACATCTGCTGTGGAATATACACTAAAGGACTATTTTTCAAAAGTAATTCTAGTTGTGGTGTTTTATTTATTCGTTTATTTGTATGGAGAAGCATTCTGTACATTTAAAACTTCAGGTGAATTAATTTAACCAATTTGTCGCGTTTTCAGTACATTCTAATTTTCAGCAAAAATGAGTATTTTTAAACAAGGTAATATTAATTTTTCAACCACAATATGCCTTTTTTTAAAAACGGTCACTTCTTTACTACTGTAAAACCTTGGGGGACGCCGTGATGGCTGATTTCGCACAAACGGGTCTTTTCTTATGAAATCCATAAGATTTCCTGAGATAGGGAACGCACTGTATAGTTGATCCCTCCCTCAGAACTTGAAGGCCTTTGCACCGGATTAGGGACCGGCTCAAGTGATGGAATTGCCAGAGTAAATCAGATGTGGCACAACCATTTGTCAATCAAACAACCATTATATTTGGAATAAATGACAGAAGTCCTTAAAAACGCCATTGAAACGGCACAGGTATGTGTGAAAAATAGTTCAGTTGTAAAGCGTTTGTATTTCGTTTTATTATGCAAAATATATAGAACTTCCAATAAAGTAAAAAGGTTAAAAAGTTGCGGCATTTTCGAAATAACAGCGAACACAATTTTTATTGCATTCGTACCATGACAATTTTCGTAAGTGAAAGTTAATCTAAACGAAAGGATCTTTTGAAATCATCTCAGTCATAGTCATCTCAGTATTTCGTCAACATGGGGTGTATAAAGTTCTGATTAACCATTAAAAGGTGATTATCCAGACGTTTTTTGAAAACACATAGTAGGGCAATGTACAACGGACGTCAGTTAAGAATTCCACTGCCGAATGACTCTCTGTATGAAAAAGGAAGAGCGTTGATTTGTGCATCATAGTTCTTTTTGAGCTGGCAATCATGTCTTCGGAGATTCTTTTAAGGTGCCATTTCGAAAAAGTCTTCCCAGTTGACATCCATATCGAAAAGTTTCAGGAAATAGAACGTTGATAAGGTCACCACTGTCCTGTCTATAGTGGACGGGAAAGAGATTCTAGACGGTCGGGAGCTGCTCGTAAGTGAAATTTCTGAATTCAGAGACAGCCTTTGTAGAACCCAAGGCCACCAAGCCTGTACCGCATAGTCCAGGTACGCCCGCACAAGGGTGCCGTATAACTTACCGAAGAAATTTCCGCATTTAAGTGTACACATGTTCTTCGAATGGCGCTTATAGTTGACATTGCCATTGCTGCGGCTTTAGGATACAGAGTTATGACATTTAAGTCGTCTTTAATAAAGACGCCAAGGTCATTTTGTCTCCTTTTAGGTTTTAATTGGTTGATTTTCCAAGAGATATTGCCTTGGGAGTGCAGTATTTCCTCGTCTTGTTGATATCCTTGCAGTACTACTTATATTTCCTTTCATATAGGAGACACAACTGGTTGTCAGCGCCATTGTGTCCTCAAGCGTTCTCGACGGATAGGCCATACATTAGTTTAGATGCCCTGAAGGTTTGCTGAGATATTAATACGCCAAACGCAGACAGTTTTGTCAGGTTGATTACCTGTCAACATTTCGCTTTGAAGCCTACCTTCCAACTTCTTAAAGTGGAGCACATAAAATGCTCAAAGATTGGCCTTAAAAACTTACAAGATACGCTTAAAATATTTCAGACACGTCGAAGTAAAGCAAAAATGCGTGTTCTCGAACATAGTTGAGAAGATGAGGCAATAATAGGAATCAAGAGTTTGTTATCCTGACGTTTTGATAGCAAACAAGTTTCCATCATCAGAGGTAATTCATGTACTGGGCTTTACAGTATTTACTGGGTGTTGTTGGTCCGGCTCAACGCTAACCACAAGGTCATCTGACCACGCTGCACCGCGCAGTCGGCGATTGTTTTCATGAGAACGGAGGTTCAAAGAGGAAAAATTGCTTGCTTTTGTAACGTCAGGATAATAAAAACCTTGATTTCTGTGATCGCCTTACCTTCTCACGTATAGATCACAATGATTGAAGATATGAGGTCCAGATAAATTAACCCTTTCAACACCCCCAAATAAGTCAAAGAATAAAAGAGGCGCCTTCATAGATCACGTGGTTTGGTGCTGCCGTTTCGGAAACTTCCTTGTTTCCATTATCAGAATGGTGAGGTGGTTGTTCCTTCTAGCCTAGACTTGTTCTGTCTCGTTGCCTGTCGCGTGTTATAGGCATGCTTGACGCATGATCTGCGGCTTGTCTGCTGGCTTAGGTCTGGCTTTGGTCCCACCGCCGCCGACCGCTGGCGCACCCGTGTGACCTCTGTCTCCTGCGTGCCTGTCGTAGTGGCTGCGAGGTCCGTGTGCACGTGGGCCCTCCACTTATGACCAGATGGGCTGATCCGCTGTCGCTCCCCTTGCGGACCACGTTCGGCTGTCTGGGCGCGTAGGTGGGCCGATAGCTCACCTCAGTCGGGTGACCTCCGGCTGGCTCTTTTCTCTGCATTGAGGTGGAGCACTGTTGGAGAAACCGCGGTTTATTCGCTAATGCAGCCGGCCTCGTCTGCAACCTTGTATGTAGAGCCAACTGAGGACCAACTTACGAGCACCAGTCTGGCCGTCTTGTCATTGGCTCAGCCGATGAAGCTTGCTTCCCAAAAGGCGAAACTGTGCTTCTCCTGTTGTGTTGGAACATATACGAGTGAGATTCTACTCTCGCGTTTGACTACAAGCTGGTCTTACGGCATTCCTGTGTAGGGGCTATTGCCTGTTTCCCCCAAAATACCTTGCACTACAATTTCGGCATAGTATGCTGTTGACCCCTGCTGAGCGTTCCGTTGCCAGTAGCGAGTCCTTGGTTCTCCTTATCTGCTACATGATAGTCGATACCGGTAAATGAGCCACCCCGATCCCACAATGGTTCATAATTCTTGTTGTTGCCTCGGAAACATTCCTCACGTAGGGCATTGTGAACAGAAACTTTGATTTGTCTTCCTTAAGTCGCTTAAGGGTACGACTCCTTCGGTACTCTTGTATGAAGGATCGAGGATAACTATTGGTTGTGAATAGGGAGTATAGGTATTTCGCTTCCTTCTTTCTCCAGTCGTTGTCCCTATAGTGTGTTTGAGCCCTAGTGTCGCGCATTCACACCAGAAACCGCCATCAATCCGAGTTAAGAACCCATGAAAGATACAAAATTAAAATTGGCATGCTGTCACATCTATGTGGGGAGCTAACATGTAAGTCCAATGAAAAAACCCAAACTAATGGTCCGTGCAATGCCGGACTGGTGGTAAGAAGGGGTTTTACGGGTGGGAAAAAAGGTGACGGCTGACCACGGAGTCTGGCGAATGAAAATTTAAAAAAACTGCAATTTAACTAGTAACGATGGTTCGATACTCTAAATATGCCCAACATAAAGTCAAGATCACGATCGCAGGCTCATTAACTCCGATTAGAACTGTGTAAATAGCGAGACACGAACGTTATTTACTGATCTGCGAAGGAGTTTGCGTAGATGAGTCATCGCATCATAGTTTCCATAAGATGTTTAAATAAGTTTAATCAACCACTCTCATGACAACAGCTTTGAGTATAGGAACGCGGCAGGCAGGCCTTTTGTCCCATTGACTATGATGGAAATCAAAGCAACTAGGTCTATCCCTGAAACTTAATACTTGACCCAACCATCAATCCAAAAACAGAAGCTAAGCCACAATTTCATCCCAAGCCAAAGCTATTCCTGAGCCCTAACCCTCAGCCCCAAATCTAACCCCTAATCCTAACTCCGGTGTTCAAACCAACCTTAATAATAACAATAAAACTGTATGTCATGAACCTAAGTCAGAACCCTTAAAGCTCACTCCCCAATCCCATTCTCTAATCTACGCCCATAATCTCAAAATAATTCCTACTCCTTACATAAGCCCTACAACTAAACCCCAAACGTTATCTCCAGCTCGAAATTTACTGACTAAAGCGATAAAAGCTTCGGCATAATAGGCTTATCTAAATCAAATAGGTGAGCATCTCGCATTAATAAAATTATTATCCTTACATATCAGCTCACCATCCACCTCTTTAATTATAGTCTGCCTTTATTTCCGTCACCGAGGATCAGTTGGATGTGGTGATGGCTTCTTGACCCACACCTCAGCTGCTATAATTTCATCCTCATAGTTGTTTATTGACATGGAAGTTACTCGTAAATGTAAGTTCACTTTTTGCCGTTTTTTGAGGCCGGTTTTCGCCGCCAGGAAAGCAACGAAGTACTGAGCATCAACAGCGGATCCCATCTCAACCACGTACGTGATTGATTAAGAATAGTACATTGGCTTGTTGAGACGCACTGCATGGAACCCGAAGACAAGGTTACTGAATTAAAATATAGGCGACGGGTGCTCAAAATATGTGGATTTTCTAGTAACTTCGTCAACCGGTGCATACACAAACGAGATGAGAGGCCAAACAGAAACGATCGCTAATTTCGGCGGACACTTTTTAATCGCACGAATGGCTCAGAAGTCGTAAGCGACCCCTGACACCACTTGGAGTTTCAGTTGCACACAGACAATAGGCAGCTATCAGGGGCCCAGTACTGAACCCAAAAGACCTATGGCGGTCGCTTGACAAAAGTTGCGTTATCGCGCCTGATGCTCTTGGCCTATCCACTGCCGGAGCCACCACCCTGACCTTCCATTCGCCTACCACTCCTGGTCGGTTTGCGCTAGAGCCGTGTGAGTCTTTCCGATGGACCCACGAAAACTCGAAACCAAGCAAATTGACACGTTTCACTGATTAGCTGCAGGCAACAGAAGACTCACACTCTAGGCTCAAGACTCGCAATGGCGGCCACAGACAGACTAAATCAATTGGCCTGAAGAGACAACTAGCGGCTAATACCTGCAGCGCCCTTTGAAGGCTCTTTTCTCCCAGTAGAATTCCTCCAACCTTATCCGTTTTGCCTGACTTCGTGTTTGGGAAATCATCATGTTTTTTATCTTCACAACTTCCAACTAAACCACTGTCATTAAAGAAAGCCTCTGAAGTCGTTTTCCAGATCAATTGAATGTACAGATGAAGCAGCTTCTTGGGAAGGACTGGGAGATCACTTTGGGCAAAGAGGACAAATATACTGCAGCACTAAGTTTAAAGGGAACGAAGAAGAGGATAAATGACGTCAACTGTCACCTCATGACTCATTCCACAGGACCGAACGCTCAATTCAAATATACCGAAATTTTCAGGAGCAATGACAACCACGATTTGCAGGAATTCTGTTTCTCTGGCTCCTATTGTACCTCAATCATAGTCCTCTTCCATATTATATATTGAGATTATTCCTGCGCACAGTAATGGTAACATAATTCGACACTGCTTCCATTGACTGAAGTAGAAAACTGAAGTTAACGAGCAATTATCATGACCTTAATGACAACTTTAGCGAGAATATGGCAGCTAGCGACTCCAATACGAACGTAGAAACCGTTGCAGTCTTAAACACGATTCCCGTTAATTTATGATAATCATTCGAAGTATGTGGTATCAAGGAAAATGCAATCGATAAATACTGTCTCCCTTGTGCGATGAGTAACCGTATCTACGACTATCTCTGATGATGTGTTTGACTAAGAAGCTGAACCGTTAGGAAAATTTAATAACCACACAATTATTTATGTTTTCCACATTCCCAGCTGCGTCGTTGAACTCTCAATGCGGTGTTTTCAGCAAATTCACGTTACACAAGTACGATTGTCCAAAGCTAAACGCGCAAAAGTTAACATCACCCGGCAATTTTAGTTAGTTCCGTCCGCGATCCGGAATTATACTTCCGATCGTAGATAGTAGTCATGTACGTCTGCAAATAGCGGGCACTTCGTGTGACACATGGCAAACACAGGACATCTCTTCTGGCTATCTGTTGACAGTTGTTTCTCACTCGGATCACTCGGGAATAGACACTGTTGCGTCTGGTGATAAACATGTTTCAGGCAGAAGAGAGGGAGACTGAAATGGCCATTTCGGAAATTATTATTGTTTTATCTTCAACAGTCCATTCTGTTAATGTCAAGCTATTTATCTTGGCATTGTCGTTCGTTAAAACATCTTGTCCATGCAGCCCGTTAATGTTTCATGTATATAAACTCCCCACTGAAGAAACCTTTGTCGTAGGGTGACGATACAACTGTCGCTGCTCGTTATGATACGGGTTAACTTAAGTTCTGCCGGGATGAGAAACGGATTTTTAACATGTGAAAAATAAGGTTTTAGTTTGGAATATGCTTATAAGAAAAGAGGATCAATGGACAATAAGGGAAGCACACAAATTCTAGGGTTGGTGGGAAGGGGTACAAGGGATGAGTGGGAGGGATTTGGTTTGTGTAGAAAAACCGATCAGGGAATGATTTGTTTATATATATATACAGCCAAGTTTGAAAAATATGCAGCAAACTTATTTGACAGTGACGAAATCTGTGGTTCCATTAGCTCGCGATGCTAGTTTTTCCTTCTTGAATTGCGCAAAAGCGATGTGACGCCGACTGAGCTCTTTTTCGCATGCCCTCTTTTCCAATTCATCTGAAATATTTAAAGCAAAACAGTCAAAGTTCAAAGAAAAATTACTTCCAAAGAAACGAACAGAAGCTCTTTTGCTTGCCAAGGTAGTTATCTGCCTTCATAACATTACGCTTCACAAGCCTTGAGCCTGCCATGATACTGGGCTCAGGAAGATGGAGGAAAAAATGGTGGGCACATCTACTGTCACAACAAACTATTTCATGCGCAAGTCATCGTTCTTGTGCTTGCCGTGCTGCAGAAAATTATCACTCGAGAAGATTAAATTGACACATTGAAGATGACGGTCACTGCAATGAAAGGAAAGTTTTAAGCGGCCTCACTTTCATTAAGCGTAAAAGGCAAATACCTTCAGATAAGATATCTACATTTTCCGATTTTGCTGTGCACGGATCTGTGACCGTTAAAACATCACCGTCCAAAGAGGCAAACCAGTGCATTTGACAGGTGCAGTCTGTCAAGGCGGAGTAGAGTGATACGTCAGAATTTCATACGGATTGCTAAGTGATACGGATTCTTAAGCCGTTAGGTTCAAGCACCCAACCCACCGTGAATTTTCTTGCGTTTCGAAAAGTGTAAGCGTGGGAAATAGGCTAGCTTAGATACAGTGAAGGTCAACTTCGTTGGGGTAAATTGGCGGAAGCGCCAACCTCGTTTCATAGTAATAAAATAATCATCGCTTTCGGTGATTAAACTATGAATAAAAATAACCCCACATAGTAATGCTTGATGGGCACGGATCAGCGAAAGCGTGAAATAATAAAGGAATGAGCATGTCACGAGATGGTCTTCTAAACGGCCTTCTGGTCAAACTTGGGCTTAACTGTTGCCTTGACACCTCAGGCACATAAGTTGGAAGTAATGACGTAAGTGACGCATCTCATAAAACCCGAACTGGAAGTTTGAAATGTCCCCTCGGCTACAAAGGAGTATTCTGTAGTTATGGGAATATTGCAAAAAATGTAAGTCTCGCTGGGATGACGGTTTTTGACTGTGTGCATGTTCGAATGCTTGCAAAAAACGGTGAATTTACAAATCTGAATATAGTTTCTAAAAAAAACACTACAAAACCCGTTCCTACACCTTCTTGATTCTCGTAAAACGTCATTCGCCAGTTTCAAAAATGTTTCTATTTAAGAAATTGTGGGACATTAAAATGATTATTCATAAACTATAGTACATATAAGTTTTATTAAGGCACCTTATGAAGTGCGCAGTGTAGCCTCCACTTTCTTACATTCATCAAGGAACAATTTTTTAAATTTTCTTAAAAGGGCAAAATTACAGCTTTTATTTCAGAAAGTTTTAGAACAAATTCAACGGAAAACCCATTCAGCTCGGACATGAAAAAACGACTAAACCCAAAATAAACTGTCTTTAGGCTTCAAATTTAAAGAAAAACAATTTTGTATACAATGCGTCTGAGATGGCAGATTCTATGACGGAAAATAGCAGAAAAAAACGTACAACTTAAGTGGTAAGTTTTCTGCGGATCGGAATTATTGCGCGGTTGGAAAGATGCTTATCCAAACGCTGGCATCATGAGTCGAGTGCAACATTGGAAGAAATATGGTGGGTTATCATCAATATTTTCATCCAACCTCATTAATATTTTTCCAATAGAAAACATATTTCAAATTTTGGCATAAATGTAGTGAGTACGTTGCGTACTCCATACGTCATGAAAAGATTCGTTACAGATCGGCCCGTGGAGTTTCGTATCGTAAGATGAAACGGCCGATAAGTTATAAATAAGCATCATAATCTTTATGTGATGCACAATCTCATGAAATGTCAACCGAAATCCTGAAAAGTGTTTTCGATGCAAACAAATCACTTACGTGGGGTTGTCGTATTGAGTATCAAGCAGCCTAATCCAGAGATATTTAAGTTAAAATAAGATACCGGATTTAGAAAGAGCTTATTTCTGACCGATCACAAAACGCATACACTTAAAAATGGCTAGGTAAGTAGATGAACATCTTCTTATTGTTTTTGGATGCTCTTATTAATTCAAATATATTTTAGATGAACGAAAATATTATTTTTTGTATTCGTTTGATAACAAAAATACGTCTTCTTCAAAGGTTATATGTGAAGTAATTGTATCTTTTGGTTTTAAAAAAGTTTCTAATTATCAGACTTGTGCAGACCTTGAAATTTTTACCTGTAAAAATGTGTATCTTTAGATTTATTTTTGTGGCCTAAAAATTATAATATGTGATCCAAATCTCTAAAAACATTTTATTAGCAATGTTTGACCTCTTCCTCATTACGTAGATAAATGCGTCAATTTTTTACAGAGAATGTATAAAGCCTGAAGTTAGGAAATTGTATATTAAAGGGTAACAGCCAGTAGAGCTAAAAATTATTCAGCAATTTGAAAAACATTTCAAGAACAGCAAAATACGCTGCTTTCAAGTATAAACGTCAAAGAAGACGTAATTTGCTATTAAACTAATACGAAAAATATGAATTGTGTTTGTGTTTTCTGTAAACTATACTTGAACTAATAAACAAACCAAAAATTAATGGAAAAATTGCATACAAAGTAAGCAGTAATTTTTAACGGTGTTTATGTTTTCCAGGTGGGCAGAAATAAGCTCTTTCAGAAGCAAGCATCCTATTGTGACTGAAATATCTTGGGATTAGGCTGAATGGTACTCAATACGACAAGCCTTATAAAGTCATTTTTTGAATCAAACTTAAATTTTAGGATTTTGGGTGACATTTAATGATATAAGGAATCTACTGTACATATATTGGCAGAAAAAACCTCCTAGACGTATATAAGGATGCATAAATTGCCATTTATGGCCTATATGCTGTCATCAGCCAGCTAAAGCCAACCCTGGGTTTTTCGATAGCAAAGTAACGAGGATCTAGAGCTAGGGATCTAGTCATTGGTCACCGGTCTCGTTGTCCTGTTGGTTGCCGTCGGGTATACTGAGAATATAAGAGGGGAGCTCACAGATGCCCTTACGGGAAACACGTGTCCTGTTGTGCGTAGTTGATGTCCTTAATGCTAATCTGTCTGTGATACTAGTTCCTGAGGGGCTGTTGTCGTTGATGGCGATTATGTCCCAAGGTCCTTCGAGAGGAGTGCGTCCCTCAAAGGCGATCGGGCACCGCTTTTTGTCAGATATATGTCAAGAATACGATATGAAACCTCTGCTATATGAATGTCCTTGCTCACTATACTGTGACCAAAATTTTGCCAAGCGGTTTTTGTTTGAAAAAAGATTTCCTAGGTAAGGCTGTCATATTAATTATCGTTTATCATAAGCCCAAACTAGTTCTGCCAATTTATGATGCCGGCTTTTGAAAAAGCAAATGACGTCCTCTTTCAATTTACTACTTCAAAAAAGGTGTATCTCGGTGTCAAAAAGGTATCATGTATAATAAAACTGATCGTCTGTTTCATTTGCATTCCCGGTTTCCAAACTGTATGCTCTACACATTTCATTTAAAGAAAAACCCATATTGCTCTATGCTAGAAGGACGAAGCTACACAGTGCTGATACATTTTCCACTGGATTTGGACCACATCACATCAAACCATGGTAAATCATAATTAACAAATCGATAGATATGAAATGTTAATACTGAACATTTCACGGTTGTAAAAAATCCTAATTTGAATTATGTTAAACAGAAAAAGATAAGCTTTTCTTCAAATGATGGATTTGACGATCTAATGTGCCGAAACAGGAGTACAAAAAGGGAGGATTTTCTTGTATGCTTTCTACAAAATAAATTTTTCAGGGCATATCCTTTCCAGGCGGTCGGAAGAAGGCTCGTTCAAAGATCGGCATACATATCTTGCGTTTATGCTGCACGATAGTTATTTTAACAACCCTTCATTAGAAATCTTTTTGAATTGAAAACACATTTCAGGTTGACAGTTGACATTTCATTAGATTATAAATCTGCTCTTTGTTGATGCAACTTCAGCTGTTGCAAAGGGCTATCCCAACCCTGTGTCCAACATCAAGGTGAAGGCCGAATGCCAACTTGTGTGCGCCTTCTTTGCCAAACTTATTTTGTCCTTTAGTGACCAGGCAACGCATGTAGAGATCGCATTGCTGCATGTCAGCCCGACAGAGTATTCCCAGGTGTCTCGCTAAGTTTACTCCAAAATGAACAATGCAAGCCCTTACAGTGGGATGTCACCGATTTTACAGTCATCTTCATATTAGTAGAGGATTTTGGCAGATTTGAATAATTCCTTTGACCCACTTGTGAAAAACTCGGCGGTCTCTGTGGGATTCGAACCCACGCCAGCAAGGGGAAGGCTTTAGTTCAGTTAACGCCCTAGCCAACTAAACTACGAGGCCCCACCGGTAGACATGAGTTTAAACACACTTGGGTCAAATTACCCGCCCAGCCTACTGCAACGTTTGGAATCCACCGATTCTTCCTATTGCCGACGTTATCCAATTATATCCTTCAACTTATTTTACGATTGATATAACGGTGGTATAGTGTATCGGGCAGTAGATTTAGTAATATTTGTGCAACTTTTTTTGAAAATATTTGGTATTAAAATCTTTTTATTTTTAGCATACCATAAAAACACTACAATAATAATTTCTCTGAAAATTGTTTTCTAATATTTTCCAGAAACAAATAATGAGGCCTCAATGGCCCCTCGCTCACGGACAATGCTTCCGAGTTGGAAATGGCCCGATCAACAGTTAACACCATTATCAACCGTTATAAGAAGTTCAGCCGCATCGCAGGAAAGCCTGGTAGTAAAAAAGCAGAGAGTTCGATCCCTTCGTCTAACAAGGGCTGTCCGGGATTATTTTGTTGCAATCCAGACCGGAACATGATGAATATGGCTTTGGAGCTTAGGGTGTCAGAGTACACGGTCATGAATATCGTGGGAAAGGACCTGAAGGCTAAGTCTAGGGCTAGCCAACGAAAAATATCGATTCTGAGGCTGTGAGAAGGAAGAGACTGCAAAGCATTAGGAGAATATTAAGCTTCCTCGAGAAAGAACCACACACGGTGTTCTACGCCAACAATAAACTCTTCACGGTCAATTCGGTATTCAATAGTCAAACAGATTGCTAAATAAGCCCCAGAAGATCAATGAAGTACCTGAGAATATTTATAACAAGTTTCAAACGAAAACTCCCGCGAGTGCGATGGTCTTTGACCTGATTACGTCCAATAGCAAAGTCATGCCTCTTGTTCATAAAGGCCGGAGTCAAAGCTAACACAGACGTATACCTGGATGTGCTTCAGAAGCATGTTATGCTTTGGATAGATTCCAACTACACTCCAAATGACCATGTGGTTTTCCAGCAAGACAGTGAGCCTCCATAAACGTCTCAAAATACACCGAACTGGCTGGAGGAACACAGGTCTTAGTTCTGGCACAGGAATATGCCGCCACCATTCTCACCAGACCTCAATACCTTTAGTTACACCATTTGGGAGTAAGTCGAGGGGAGAGCCTGCATAAAACTTCACGATAGCCTTGAGGTCCCACAGGTCTCCATATCTAAAGTGGGAGCAAGATGTTACCAGAGTACCTTAGGAACCCATGCTCATGTTTACACCGAGAATCGAAGAATTCGTTGCTAACAATCACTATCATTTTTGAAAAGTTCCTTTCTAACATACATTTTGTCTTAGCTCAAATACATTTTTTCCAGTTACTTGTTCTTGAGCTGAGTCAGTCTGCATATCGGTTAACTGAAATCACGAAATTCACGGTGGTTTAAAATATTTTGGCAACAGTGTATGAAAACCAGAGAAAAACCAATTATTGATTTTCAAAGCAACCTCAATGATACATTCACGAAACTCCATCTAAGATCACTTCTTTGCCATAGATCAAATTAAACATGTCAACACATGGTATTTAGATAGGTGTCTTACTCTAATTACGTACTGCTACCCATCATACTGAGCAGCTGTAAAATCAAATTAAACTGCAAAATACAAAAACAATATTGCAAACGCGCACCCGTGCTTTTGCCTATGCGTTGCATCAATTCCATGTACGACATCTTCTCAACTTCAGGGTCCCAAACGGATGTATCCACCGTTTGCGCATCCAAAAGATGAAGGGAACTGCTTTCACCATTTGGAGTACTGAGTAGTGAGTTTGGTGCGGCCTGCAAAGGAAGTAAGTCGAAAAAGCTAAAGGGGACACCAGGTACTGCAATATTTTTTTATTTGAACCCACAAATGCGGCGCATTTCCCAGCGGGCGTTTTAAAGGTAAGCTTTGCGAAAATATTGACTAGCAAAGGCACATACATTTTGGTTGCTGATGTATGCAAAATGAAAGGGTAGAAGTTGGCATGCGGACGAAAGGTACTGCATGCACTGATGCATAAGCCGACATAACCTGAGTTAACGAAACCGGCGTTGAAGGCTCGGCGATTAAAGATTATCGCGAGACTGAGAAATTAAGAATCGCTTTAAGTAGGAGGAGCTGCAAGGAGACCTGGCAGAAAGGACAGTCAGCCAGGATCCACCGACCAATAAGCAGTTTGCTGTAAGGCAAAGCAATCCAATAAATACTGCACTCACTCTACTTTGCCTTTTTCTGTTCGGTGATTGATTACAGTGTAAATTTGAAAAATCAGGTTACCGAGACCGCTGATGAAGAAATAAACTTAATGTATTCATAAAATTATGGCTGACATCCATAGCGCCAGAAAACATGTGGTTAAGGAAAAAGTATAATTGTCTCATTTAAAAGTCAAATTTTGGAAAATTATTCTTATTTTACGAAACTGCCATTTGAACCAATGGTGATAAATTAAGAGTTACACTGCTTCTTACCGACAATGTGTTTAAGTTCTTTTATGTTACATCCACCTGCAGTCCATGACGGATCTTACGTAGTATTAACCGAAATTCAACAATGTGTTGGATTGGAAAACATTATGTTAGTGGAATTGTGAGATATAATATCTAGGATCATAATGCTGAGATATTTTATGCACACTAGGATGCGAGCTTTTGAGCAACCGTTTTTCGGCCTCGTGAAAAACCTCAGTGAATAAAAATGACTGCTCCACTAGTGCACATTTGTCCTATTGATGTTGATGCTCTAAAAATTCAAATGCATGTTGTAGAAAGGGTACAAAATTTCTTCCTTGTTCCCGTTTGAGAGCAAATATGGTTTTCTTCAATTTTTATCCTCAAAAGAAGGTTATGTTGAAATTTAAGAAACGGTTTCCATTTCCTGACTAATAATGAGCCCGGTCTCTCGCTGCCTTTATGTTTAGGGCTTTTGTTTACATGCACTATACATTCCGCGGAAGAAATATCATATAATCTTGTATGCCATTAATAACAGAATAACTAGTGCTTATGTAATTTTTCCATGAGTATGAACTATATTATTTACTTTATGAGAGGCATTTATAAACGAAAAGATACGAGTAGAATTGCGTGGAGATTGTAGAGTTTTAAAAGATTTCATTTTTACAAAAATTTTAAAACCAATTGGATACCCTTCTCTAAAGTACAAGAAAGAATATTTTTGCTAATTTTTCAAGCAACTAAATTTCAATTTCTAAATTTATCAAAAAGCGATGTTAGCAAGCCGCAGTAGTAACACAGTCATTTTTTGTCAAGTGAGATTTTAAGCAGGCCTAAAAGGCGTTGGTTTTTAAAGTCGGTATCCTGGTTTGTCTGATCTATTTTAGGATCATGCTCCAATATAATGAATATCACAATTCCACTTGCATAATCATTTATAATTTTAAACGCATTTTTAAATTTTGGTGAACATTGCATAAGATCGGTCACTGACTCTATGCGTACAATGTGATATTACCACTTTCGGAGATATATTTTATTATGCACCGGATATTTGGTCTGTGCGTCTCTCTCTAACAGGGTACTTCTGAAGTCTTGGAAACCTGATCAGCTCCGTTCCACCTGGCTAGCACTAAACTTTAAGCTATAAGATTAGATTTCTTTCGAAGATCAGTTTTCAATGTGTGGTAAACATATCTTTGACCTTTTGGTGAACTTCTATAGTGTCGGTATCAGTTTTATCCTTTTAACTGTGTTTGAAGAGATATTAACTTCATTTCTTGATACAATCATTTGCAGTGTTTGGGTTGCCATTAATTCCAAAGTGGAGTAGATTTACCCCGGAGTGGCGTAATTTGTCAAAAATTAAAGTGCAACACTGAAGGCAGCCCATCTTTTCAGCCAGAAGACCAACTGCCAACTGAGACCTGTCCAAATCTCAACAAATTCTTCAAACCTGGGTAACACAAGACCGTTAAGGATAAGTATTTTAAAGACGAACGTACATGAACTGCCTCTACGAGGGTTGGCTGAATAAATCCGTTCATTAGTCCATTTTCGCCGTTCCTGTTAAATAAAGAAGGAAGATTCATTTGCAAAAATGAATATCGAGTGTGCAGAGCTGAGTATTCGCGCAGATTCCAGGTATTATTTGATGACATAATCCAAATACTTATTTGAAACGTAAACTGAACGTTCGAATGAGCTCTCTCTCTCTCGAAGACATATCTGCAGTAGCCTAGATTATAACACGCGAAGTTCAAAATCGGGTAGGAAAATGTTGTTGAATGTTTCTACCGGTTATCTTTCTAATTTATTATAGCCATACCCTGAACTTCTATCTGAGTGGAGGGATTTGCTGTTTCCGATGATGAGCACAAAAGTCAGCAGTAGTTGAAATACGTTTTCTACAGTAGATTCCTTATCTCATTAAATGTCTTTATAAATTCTGAAATATTTTCGTTTCGAACAAAATACTTAAGTAATGTAGTCGTATTGATTATGATGCAGTCTAATTCCAACATAATTCTGTCTCGGTAGGAGGCCTGCTTCCGAACGATTTTCTTACTGACCGCCTGTAAAATGTATGCTCTGTAAAAATGCCTACTTAAGTAGTATGTGATAACAGTTCTAGGACAGCCAATAACAGGCGCCCACAAATTGCAAGTAACTGATCAAGCGGGCACTAACTCTTTCACACGACGTTTACACATTTAAACCCACATCAGCCTAACGCATGGACGAGAGCTCAGACTCGGGGCTTGCCACGCGTCGGGGTCTCTAATCACGACTGTGTTTCTGCAGAGAATACGCTACTTCTACTTTCCCTCTCTCCTCCTCCAAAGCGGAATTGCGTGCGAAGATGGTAGTAGCCTGAGTACGAACGCTGCTAGGCCTATTTGTCTGCATTCCGTCATCCAATAAATATTTTTGCTCCTGTTGGCAGACCAGACTGTGATATAACCATAACGGCAATCCAGAAAATCCAAGAAAGCGACTTCATGAAATGTATTCTACACATTTGCGTTTATTCATGCATGTTGAAATCCAAACAGTTAACATTGAAATGTTAGGAACGAGAGTCCAATATAGGAAGATCACAGAAGAAGATGAGCTGACAGTTTTAACAAGAAATGTATCCGCTCGAGCGTTCTCAACTTTTACTAGAAGCCATCGTCTGATGGATAATCAAATACGAGTGTCAGACGCACAGGCCAAACATTATTTCCCGACGGCCGTGCCGATGTAACTACTTGTGTAAAGTAAAATAATCCCAAATTCATCGTAAACCGTTGTTCCTTGGGGACACTAGTTTCCGTCATCCCAACCTCTTTATGAAACTTGTATTTGCAGGCACATTAGTAGTATTTATACTAGTATGTATCAAAATACTTACAAATTCACGTTAAGCCTGCATGTGGCGGGAGTTAGAGCCTACATAAGGAGCACAACTTGCGACTGACATTATGTCCAATTCAAAAGAGGAGGCATTGAAAGGCAGTGTTTTATTTTTGTGCAGATTCTTTGAGTAGTAAATTCACCAACCCTGCCTCAGAGACTGGAGAGCCCTCTGCAGTGCTCTGGTTGTATGGCTAATTTTGCTTGATGCAAGGTGGTCAGTGCTGACGTCCATTAAACGTTTCTGGTATTGGCGACCTCCAAATAAGTTAACATACACCACGTAGAAAGACCTGTACAGATTACTTACCAGTTTCAGAAGATGGGTAAGCGAACTCACAACTTGAACCACAGGACCTCAAATTAACTGAATGCCTCCTCTTTCAAAACGCACATAGAATAGAATTCATCGCAGGTTTCCCCGACGGGAGAGAGGAAAAGGAATACGCATCTCATGCTACAGTTAGCCTTGCGATCAATTTCAGAAAATGTAAATATTCCTCATAACACCGTCATTGCACCACTTATCCTAGCATTAACTTCCCGCTTAAAGCGTACGCTATGTTACCTGTAATTTAGCAAACAGCCATCTGTATTATGGGCATGTCCTGTTGCCCTGTACCGCCAGAAGTGGCTTATAAACGTTCCCTACGCTATATTGCATCAAATATGTTCCAGAAAGATTTTTATATGCATTCCTTTGCCTGCTGTTTACACCAAAGGACATATTGCCAGTCAAGAGGGCTTTTTGGTTGTCGCTGGTACATGAAATGAACCAGGGAATATTGTTGCGCTAGTCGAAACCTGTCTTTTTTTCGGGAATTCCGTGTCTGTTCTTGGCTATTAAAAAATAAACCACTTCTAACTCTCAGGTATGCAGTTGGTGCTCTGATATCAAAATTTATATTTTCACTTCATAAACACCGGTTTTTTTTGATACCCCACCCACGGCACTGGCAAAAGTCTTTTTTTTGCCCCTTCAGAGGCTACTATTCGAGTCGACATTGCTAGGAGATTGAAGACCGTCACATGTGAGAGAGTGGACCAACCTATTACACGATATTTCGACCGTCGATTTCGAAGATGTCCACCGTATGCTCCAAGGAAGGGTAGTGCAGGGACGGTGACTTGCGCTTGAATTAGTTTTAAGCGATATTAGCCTTGCGCTGCAGCTACCGCACTCTCTCCTCCTCCCCCACCTGAGTCCGGTGTCATGACAGAGTCAAGAAGACCGACGATGAGAGAGGGTTCATGTGGCTGGCGCGGCCGGAGCCGCCTCTGGTCGTACCACCACACCTGACTCGGATCCCACGGTGTGGGAGTGCCATAAAGGACACAATAAGAAGGAGCCATTGCAGCATGACTCTCAGCCTGGCAGTCAGCCAATCCACACAAAACACACATTGGGCTAACAACATGGTCCGTGTTATCCCGTCAGTTGGTAACCTTCCAAGCCACAGCTTTTAGCACACCGTGATATTTTCAAGCGCGTCAGATTGTTTATAGTGAGAAAAATGCGCTGAGCTGTTGACCTCACTCTTTCCACCACCCCCACAATAAGACCACCGTCCGACCCGGTCAGTTGTCTGATGTGGGAGTGGGTGCACCACCCCTATTACTGTTTGCTTGACAAACATATGAAGATTGGGTTGTTGAGGAAAACAAACAACAGCTAATAATGCCTGTAAATAGGAGAAAACATACTCGAGTGCCAGAGTGGCAGTTTAGCAGACCGGGAATGTGGAATGGCATATTGGAAAAGTGAAGCTGCTGTATACTCTTCTACAGTCAGTTTCCGAGCCAATGAAGTCTTAAACAAACTTCTGAAAGGTGTTTACATTAAGAAGTATTACATAACTTGGGTTGTAACTTCGATAACCTCAAAGCATGATTCCATGATATGGCGATAACACCAGGACTGTGAGTTTGAATGCAATCGGTGAAAAAAATTACTTAGGTATTAGGCATTTTTTCCTACTGACTTTCGATCCCCTTGTAAAGTATTGTTTTGTTTTATGGAAAATGCAATAAAAATGTTCTCCCTTCTGCACAATTGGTAGCAAATCATTTCTTCCCCAAATTCCTTATTGAAAAGAAAATTATATTTGCAATTTGAAAACTCCCCAATTCCCATGGAAGTTCAAACCAGATCTGCTTTCGCAATTGCGTTTAGCGTCATCCGGCTACAGGCTGTAAACTTTAAGTGCAAGGAAGATCAAGTTCTTCACCATGCTTTTAAAATATACCATATAATGTTCAAAGACTTTTGAAATGGATGTGGACTGTGTTAAGTACTTAACGAGAAACATTTATAAACTGGCAGACAAGAAACTATTCGAATAGACATTGTACTGTCATTGAAATCTCATGATTAGAAATTTTTTTAACTCTAAGTATACCCCTCCTGAGTAGAAAGTTTGAAGAAGAATGATAGACTATCATCTCAGTTCACGAAATAATATTGTTAATTGCGTTTTCTATATAATATATTGGAATTTACAAGGGCATTGTAAAGTTGTAGAAAACATGCATGCAAAATAATTAGTTAATTTTTTAAAGAGAGCGGGTTTTGCAGGTGGTTCATGGGAGATACATTTAAAAGTCAGAATGCTTGTGTTTCCGAAACAACTTTAATTATGCTGCAGGGTACTCAATATTACTAACCTACCTAAGGTATACTTCCTGAGCGAAAATAATTTCAGAAGCTTGGTTAACACTTCAAGAAACCAGTCACTGACTATACTAAGTTCCTGTTTTTTCCTATCAAAAACTGCCAGGCCAGAGTTTGCGAATAAAGGTATTCAGACATTAAAATATGAGACAGCAGCTTTCCTTTCTGTATGTTTCTATCAGCATATCCTCGTGCAAATCTCGGGACTATGTTCGGATAGCAATTAAAGTGAGCCCTGGATAGCCAGAAAATATAGCCAGAAAATAAGTTATCCAGGAAAATAAGTTATCTTCAGTGTCAACCTGCTCAGCACCGAGCTCCGATCCCGAGCACCGATCCCGATATATGAGTCACCGAATGAGTGACCGAGTCACCGAATGAGTGTCTTGACTGCAGCATGGTTGGCAGGTTCAAATAGGACGATATCAAAATGCAAGCTCTACGGCAATAAAGGCAATAGTAGAACGGTGTATATATCTTTCGTTTGGCTGAATATGTAAAGCAAAGGTGATATATTATGAAATCTCAACGAAATTCTGAAATGTTTTAGATTCAAATAGATTACCTAAGGAGGGTTGTAACAATAAATAAGGTGCAGCATGATAACCAGACATGTCAGTCATGTCAAGAGGCCTGATTTAGTGCAAAAACTGCACTATGCACATAATTAATAGTTACGTAGTCTGGATTTTCCGCATTGCTTTTCGGCATTCTTAGAGATTTATGCATATTTTATGGAAAACACGCACATAAGTCTCATTCTTGTACTCATTTCATAGAAAATTGCATACTCTAGAAATTGGATACCTAAAAGTGGCAATTTTGCGGTTTTAAAATATTTCTGATTATGATAGGTTTAAAGACTTTCAGAATAGTTGATGAACGTTCACCAATCGGCTAGCGAATTCACTTGTCCCATTCTGCCTCGGGACTTTCTTTCGATCCCCTCCAGTGGCCGCAAAGCAGCTAGTATTGGAGCATATGACAGTTGCCGCAAAAAACAGGAGGGACTTAAATTGCCATTTCTTGCTAATTATCCGTCATCAGCTAGCCATACCCAACCCAATGTGGTCACCACCGGAGCCCTGACGCCGCGACCTGTTGTTTAGAAGTCCAACCCTCTAACCCACTGCACCACGGGATCGTTGTCTTTCCGGGTTAGATCGGGAATATTGACTGCGTTCGATGATGAACGCTCAAACAGCCCGTTCTGCCTTGAGGCTCCCTCTGAAGTCCACATGAAGTCTTCATTTACCCTAAGCTTATTGGCGTACTCAGGGTTGAGATATTTTAATGGACGCACTTATTGGAGGGAGGATTTGGCGTTTTCCACTTACACCAGGCCATTCTTTGCAGTCTCTCCAAGTTTTTCGTGCTTCTCTTCTGGTTGCCCCTGCCCGCCAGCCTGTTGCTCCAGTTCCTGGTGCTTCCTCAACTCATTCTGCACATCGGCTATGTTAGCTTTCAGGCGAGCCAGACCAGCCTCAATGTCGCTGTATTTGACCTTGTCAAAGTCCTTCAGCTGACGCTGAAGTTGGGCGATCTCAAAGGCAGCCTGATCAACCTGCAATTCAGAAGGGCGCAAAATTGCATTTTTCACGTTCGATTAAACAGCATCACTCATAAGGGGGAATTTAAAGTAATAAACATAAGAAATGTACACGTCTTTCTCTCTCCTTCGTCTTTGTCGGAATTTGTATCTAAAAAGTAATAGCGTTTCAATTTATTTACTGTCTGTAAACGATAACATGATATTTTTATCGAAATCCTGAACTGCTTCGATTAGTGATGAGTACTTAAGTGTTGTCATATCGATCATCATGCGACACGATTCAAGGATATTTCGAACACGCAGTAACTTCTGCTTTTGACTGAACTTTTTTTTATTTCCTGCAATCAACTGATAACCAATCATATCTTCCTCAAATTTTATAATTGAAGAGAACTTATCTTTAGGTTTTAAAAAGGTTTTTTCTCATTCCAAATAATCTCGAGCCTGATCCGAGACCACATTTCCGTGAAGGCTTTTCGGTCCCAAAGCTGCACACTTTTTGTAAGGAAAGTCATATATTTCTCTATAAAATTATGAATTTATAATACATTAGTCACGCAAATTTCTAACATATGTGTGCTTTGTTGTATAGTTCATGAGGATAGATACGATGCTAGTCGAATTTACTTTGTATGGCTTTAGAAATTATCAGAGGTTGAAAAGTTTTAAAACCTGAAAGCTAGCCTTTGATCGTCTTATAAAAGTGGAGGAAAACGTGATTAAGTATCGAAGGTGTACAAGAAGATATATGAAAGGGCAGATTTGCTAAAAAATATGTGTATTTATTTATGAGGAAATCAAAAATATATAAAACAAACTGCATCCTGCTTAAGTAATCATTGTGCGATTTCGCTGCATGATGATCGCTTTGAAAACACTTCTTTAATAATCCATTCTCATCTGAAACGCGTTTCCGAATTTTGCTTCTCATTGAATGAGATCATGCGCAGACTGTTTTTACTGTGTACGATAGGACTTTGTGAGTAATGTCGGGTTACAAAAATAGTTCCACATACAATGCACGCTAAATCAGCCTCGGAATGATTTTCCCCTACATAAGGCTATGAGCTATTAAAAAGCAACAGGTAATTTATATCTCACCTATACTCGGGTTCCAGCAGTACGGCTGTAAAGGCCCTACAGCAACTAAATTGTTTTCAAGCATAATAATCACACTTTAGGGAACAGACATACCACTGTGCGAATCATCTGCAAGAGACGGAAACAAATTTGGATGAAACAAACGACAGCATCTGTGGGGTGAAATTCCGCCAACGTAGGTCTGCGGCATGCGGGCAACGAGGTTAATGAGGCAAATGTCTCAGGACAATCGAAAGGTCAATAACGACGAAACATGTTTCTAACACGTCCATGGATGTCGCAGAACGCCTTGTAGGAATTATTTGATGGCAGATTATAAACTGCTGGCGATTCCTTTTTACCCAACTTCACACACGGTTAAATACTGGGGAACGCAATATCACACTAACCTACCGACGATGCATTCTTGATTGCGGTGGAAGTGTCTGGACAATTAACTCGCAAGCCTAAAAAACCCTTCATGCCATGCATTTGAATTTTGCAATCGAATGGTGCTGCAGTCAAATAATTGTTCATATAGTTGTCTATTCTTCTCACGAATTTCTTGGATTTATCGATTATAACCCATAGGCACGGTTCATTTACTGCTATTCCGTTCTGATTATGTGAACGCTCAACTCGACCAGCTGTAGCTTTACTAAGGATCAAAATCTCGTAAAACGTAATGTCCAGCAAATTATTTTTCCGCTAATTTCTAAGAGGACGGATTCAAAGTGAATGCCTACGAAGTCAAATCCGTGGATCCGATCGAAGCTAACTCGGTCTTCAAACTACGTTACCCTCGTGAATGTTGAAAAATATGTTTTGGTTGTCCACTGCCGCTTTCACCGTTAGAGGTATTTTATGGTTTTTACGCCTGTCATGCAGCAAAAACACCCACATTTGTCATTTCAGTTGCCATTTTAACTTAATGTAGGTAGGAATGAACTTTCTAAAATACAAACTCCAAATCTGCTGCTCCGAAACCAGCTAGGGGTTGACGACATAATATCCCATCAGAAGTTTACACTTTTTCAGACTACCTTTCATATGGAAGTGACCATCGTTGATTGGTTCCGGCTGCAGGACCTAGAATTGACTTCAGCTAACCTTACTAACTCGAGAGAAACTGCACATTTGGCTCAATGTGTCCAGAATGCAGTAATTAACAGGTTCGTACCCCGTAACTGATCCTTCTGAGGAATGTTGGTGGTGCTGGTGTACATTCAGTTCAAATTGAAAATATGAATCGGTTAACGATGAGCCTGAACGGTATAATTTTCGCATCACAAGCATTTACAAGCTACTTAACGACGTATCATTAGACAGCGGCAATACTTGCCATGTTTTGTCATAGAACGCATCAATTATTTCTATATTATAGCATTTGTGATGCCTTTATCCCGTCTTCCATGCGACACGTCAAACGCATGTTTGAGCTGGATTTGACAACGCTTCCCACTGTAGGTTCTGCGAATGTTACCGTGTTAAACTCAAAAAAAATATGTCGGCAGACATGTGTTCTTGATATTCATCAGGAGACACATACAGCTGCACAAATGCTGAAAATATGAGACATCGACTTAAATGTCTTATCTTTGACGCCTCTTGTACTCACGCGGCCGGTGTTGGCGTGTGACAGTTATTGTGAAGCACCTACACCGCGAACCTCCACGAATTCCTCACAAAATCTCCCCTCTTAGGCTTCAGAGGTGTAGACCAACCCCCACTGAAGGCCAAATCAATGTGTATTTAATCATTTCGTTGCTCCTGTGGAGAAGAACAGATTGGCCATACAACGAGACGCCTGGAAATCAGAGAAGGTGAAGACTTAACTGCCTTGCTAGGTACAGGTAAAACCACATCGATTACGAATTATATTCTCGCGCTTCTAGTCGATCCCAATGAAGCTTTTCAGGTTGTTTCCCGGACACAAGATACATTCTTTAAAGGTCTAAGCCAACGGGTGCTAACAACAGCCGAGTTAGTGGCTATATGGCTAGCAAATTGAGCGCTTGTTTGCCGGAAACGCCAGATCAGGCGTTTAGCCTTCCGTGTATCAAGCCGACTTCAAACCCCTAATGACAGTGATTTGCTCTGCGCACTTGACCTAGAAACAGCCCTTACACCCTACCTTAACTTCCCCCTACCTCCCCTAGTCACAATGACCCCATCATACCGACCTCACCGTGCGGGCGGCGTAGAAACGCTAATTGTTATTAACTCCACACAACTCTCCTATTTTCATTATCTAAGTGACTCTATAGGAATGATGGTGAGTTGTCGAGATCACATGTTTTCGAACTTTTCAAACTTCGCACTTTGTGATCATCGTTTCCGGGCTGCCTTCGCAAGTTTCTCGATCTCGAATTTGAAAGTTTTAAGCAAGTTGGCAGCTTCGCCATCAACATCTATAGTTTTTAACGTGTATTGTGTATATTCTATAGGCAGATTCCGTGGCCGTCTATCAGATTTACTAGGAGCATGACTTCAGTAGGGACGCTAAGGATATCGCATTTTGCTTGATTTCTGTTCAGTTGTGCGTCTGCATCCATGGTTGTTTGCTTCAAATTAAATCAATGAAGTTAAGTTCGCTTACGATACGTGAACAGTTTAGCAATTTTGGTTATGCCGACAGGCAGTATGGCTTACGTTTGCTAATCCAGTGTCCTTGTGGCCATTGAGGTGTTCATACTGGGCCTTCACTTTATCCAACTGCGCCGCCAGTTTTCTCAGCTGTCGCAAGGCATCAAGTATTTTCTTGAATTTTTGGCGGCACAGCCAACCGCGCACATATTTCTGCGCCTGAATAATCATTCTTTGACGGTATCCGATTTTCTTTCCAACTGAAATTTTTAAAAAAGAAGGATGCGATTTAGGTAGAACTGATGGTGAGTATAAAGCGTTTTCGAAATGCTATGCTCCACTGCGCGTGCACTTTCTGGACAAATCTGAGTTTGTGTTTGCAAAAAGTCCAAAGTTAATACCTTATCTTCCCAATTAGTTGGGAAAAACCTGCATGTTCTGTCGGAGGGCAAACTATCTAAAGGTTCCTTCGAATAGCCCTACACCAGGAGATTTGACCCGGAAACCGGAGACACAACAGAAGTCTCGTATTCTGTCTCCTTATGAGGACGGGTCAGCAAATGCTTCTTCCACTTAAAGAAAACATTACTTGAAAAGAGGAAATTGGCATGTAATCAGAGGAATGCCAGAGATAATAAAGTTAACATGCAGTGAAAAAGACTATTTTTCGAAGATCCACTTCTTGGCCTGCAACGATTAATCCCTGATAAACTCCTCCATATTTCATCTGGTTTGTTGGGCTGGTGTCAGGCCACAGGTGGCTTGTTCATTTATGCTGACCCAATCATGATTTATTTAAAACAAAATTCTGTTTGAAGAACTTTTCTCCCATAATAAACTAAAACAAGGAAAAGGCGACGAGTTACGTAGAATTTAAACACTGCACAAACTTTTTCATGACGAAAACAAAGCTTTGTTTTTGGCCTGTTCACTAGAGTCACTAGAATCTGTTCGTTTGATATGATCGACGACGGCGTCAATTTCCCAAAGAAAGTCTTCCTTGGAAAGGAGTGTCATGAGAAATTCATGGATCAGTTTTTCCATCTCAGACAGGAAAGTTGTGCAGAAATATCCGTGGCCAAACAGCCGGTGAGCATCTAGCCACCTTTCAAGGGTGATAATGTTTCGAACTTGATCAGGCGACGACGTTGCTGCTCGTATGTCATCTCTAACTTGTTGTTCATAAGCACTACAACGGCTATTCCTGTTAGACCCATTAAAACAGTCTGCCTGTGTATGCCACATCAAGGCGTATTTACGAGTTTACATGTAGATGCGGATGCAAAGGTAGTTCACACCTCTACCCACTTATTTTATGCCAAAATTGCTGCTAAGTGCAGATAATAAGGTATGCAAGAATTGAATTACGAGGCAGCTGCTAGATACTGGACATACGGTGCACCTAGTGATTTCAGTTAGGTTCGCACTGTAGGCGACGACTAGGTGTCCCTGCGCTTTGGAGATGCGCTGTAATATGGAGGAGAAAACCAGAACACGGTATGCAGCTGAATCATGTGACTAACCTCATCATGTCTTGGTAACGGTCACTAATCGACGTAAGCTCATTCACTCTCCCCCTCCTCTAACTCCCCTCCCACTTGGACTGTAAGCTGTCCCATGCGTTGCAGATTTCATTACACTTGACAGACTTTCACCATAATCCGACCTGAATGCCTGGCTGTCTTAGGTACCCCCCCCCCTCTTCCGCCTCATCATATGCATCATTATATCTGACCAACAGTTCTTGTTTTAATGGAGGAGGAGGACGCTCACAGATCCGTTCCGGTTTCGATGATCGATAAGCGTCCTCAGCCACCAATATTAATATTTGCAGTCGAAACTGTCAAGCCAGCAAGCCTGCGGCTCAAGAGGCCGCGGTTGCAAGCCTCAGGTGGTGCACCACCTGGTTTGGGCACGGCTAGCTGATGACTACATAGATGCCAGAAATGGCAATTCCAGTCTCCCTTGCCTTTGTCGGTAGTGTGGTTCTGTCTATAGCTATTGACAAATTTACCTATCAGGTTTCAAGCCTATTGGTCGATATTTGATTGGATAGTTTGAAGGCAATGATCGTACGCAGTAGAATAAGCCATCATGAAATTTTATGACGTCAGTAAATTCTATGTAGTTCATCGCCTTTACCTTGTTTAAACTTGGGTTGCAGCAAACCGTCTTTTTCCTTTGTGTATAGGCAGAGCAAAATATATCCTGAAAGCCATGAAACGTAGGACCAGGTCTCACAAAACTGACAGGATCAATAAGTAAAACATAAGGGAGAGTTAATTGGTCTTTCGGTCTCGGCTTCCTATAATATTTTGCGGCTCAGTATTTCAGGCTTATCCTTGCCCTCTTCCTGTTTAAACTTGGTACGCAAAAGTACAGGCAAAATTGTCAGCTTGTTGCTGTGTTCGTGTGGATGCTTTCCTACACACACACTCCCGGATGTGGCAGCTACTATCATCACACGCAATTTGCATAGTTCTCGTAGATGCCTCAGTGTTGTTGAGCGTATTGCAGAGCCACAAAAGGAAGCAAAAGAACCATACAAGGACCTTACGCTTGATTACACAGAGGGCTCCGTAAATAGCTTTTCGCCATCTGTAATGCAGGATCCAGATGCGCACACGCTGGACCAATTTCGTAAGATGTTCGGGATCCATTCGCAGAAGATCGTCAAATTCGGCAAATTTGCCTGCACGGAAGAATACCTTTGACACGCCGAATTTGTAGTGATCATCATCTATGCCCAAGGCATTAAACAAGGCCTAGATGGGAAGGAACAAAGAAGTTTAAAGCATCAGGTCAATTAAGTGTTGCTTCGAGGTCTACCATTATCTGAACTTTGCGTAAAGTCTCTATGAATAAAACGGGTATGAAGTGAACAATTTGTGCAAAATTCTGGTGCTTAATTTTCCTGCCGCAAAGGACAAGATGCGCTTATATTTATGGCATAACTGGTCATGCATTATAAAAACTTCAGATAGATAGATAGATAGTTATCAATGTTTTAATTGCGGCAGATCATATATAATGTTGTATATGAGATCTATTTAATGTTAGTGTGGTTAGTTAAATTTATAAATAATACATATCAATTAGACGAATGGTCATACAGTTAATTTCTTGCATTGATTCTGCTGTTTAACGCTAAGAAAAATACGTCCTTCAGCACGGCGTTCGAGTCTCTCAACCTCTTTTTTCATGTTGGTGTCCGGGCTGCGTTTCAAATAGGCAGTTTGACGGAATTCTCTCTGTCACACTGGGCCCTAGTTAGAAATACCAACCCTGCACAATCGCTAGCCGAACCTTTCTTCATGATAGCAAGGTTGAAGAACATACTGTTCCTCAGTGACAGAAACTGGAGCAAGAACAGAAGTATTTAAAGTACAATTTTAAATTGAACCAAGGATCAAACAAGACGTATACCGAAAATGTTTCCATGAAAATATGGGCTAAACTGGAAAATGCTTATCTCGACGCCTTAGATGCCAGGCTCCTTATTGCTTTTGGCACAGGTACTCTGCACAGGCCTTCCAAAGTTAATCGTCAGGCCTTCGCCTAACTCCTGGGATTCGGTAGTCAGTTTAAGTGGGTATTTTGCAACCAGGGCCCCAACTCAGATGAGTGAGGATCCTGTTGATAAACAGCCTTTGGAACAGTTTCGCGGACAATCAATGCACAAAATAATTGTTTACACAAAATACCCCGAAAATGCATTATCACTGCTTCTGACTGTCATTCATCCTGACAGCCCCCGGGAAGCAATTGGTGAAGAAACGGAAGCTGTTGCTTAATCCTGTGCCCTTGAACCCGCCAATCGTCAATCGAACTCTTGATTCCCGGCGCACATGCAGTCGGCAAAGCCACGCCACTGCAGTCTAATAAAAGGGTAGCGCGTTACAGTGCACCAATCATTGGCCGCGAATATGCGTAGGCCGCTTCGGAGGTGCATTCCGTTCAAGGCCATACGAACAGTGCGTCCAATATGCGCCCAGACGTTGTTTTCTGCCAGACTGTAATGACCCTGTTTAGTGGCAATCATAGCCCTTGAAATTCTACGATGCTTAATGACGAAGAGACGTTGAGTGTGCGATGTTTCTTGCAGGCCCGACGCTTCGAGTGATTAGTTCGCCTACCAATCTAGAGAGACTGGGCATTCATGCGTGTACAGCTCTCATTATATGGTTCGCTTTTCTTGATGCACAGGCTGACAATGCTGACTTTTGGTCCATGTGGGACCCATATTTCAGTATGACTTGTATCGCCCTTGCTGTCGTTGACTTCAGAGTATTTGACAGTCCGAATTCTTCCTCGCTCTGACTATCCCTGGTCAAGAATGTACATAAATCGAGATAGGGAGTAGACAAGTTAATGTGGAGGTTGACAGAGCGGTCGGTTTCCACCCAAACTTCTTAAACTTGCCTTGCTATGTGAGTATCGCCTCGGCACACAAGCTTAACGGCGTCAACCTTGAAAAAATGCTCCAGCAGGACCCAGGACCTCCAATAAACCTCTCGCAATGAACGCCTCTTCTTCCTTTGGTACAGCACCTGGGAACCACCTTTGCACTTCTATTAAATACGAATAAATGTATCTGACAAAAGGTTTAATCTAACCTTGAGGAAGGTGCGAGGCTCTAAGCGCTTAAGGTCCTTTGTAAGAAGGGGTTTGTAGACTTCATACAATTCAGTGAATTGCGTGCGAGAGGGAAAACCCTTTTGCATCAGAACAAGCACGTCCGTTAGGCCGAAGAAGCGCAGCTGATCGAGGCAAGATTCGCCCTCGAAAACGTGCGCAGACATGATGGAGTTCGGTTTCACACAACGAATGAAGTTGGTACCCTGATATAGGAACGAAATGGAACAGAATTTGTAAAAATATTTTATGCATCTGGTAGGTGTTACCAATCAAAACATAAGCTAACAAAAGGAACGACATTTTTTCAGTTATATGCATTTTTAACCTTTAACTTTTCTTCTTAAGCACTTTAATATTCGCTAGAGTAATTTGAGTTTGGATTGATGGGGTTCGGTAAGGTTCATACAGGTTTCCCTTTTCAGGCATGGCAAACTTTTAAATACTTTAATCGTCATGACCCTGGTAGAAAAGGGTAGGTCATCAACCAAACCTCCGGCACGGATAAAACCTGGGTAAGTGTGGCCTTGTATGGGTAAGTGTGGCCTCGTATTCCAAAATAAGGGTCAGAGGTCAGAATCCATATAAACAATAGGGCTTTTCAAAGGCAGTGCCTATTATCCTTACTTAATAAACTGAAGTAAAGTGAAGAAAGCTAAAGGACCCAGTGAAGAACCGAAAATTTCGCAGTGGCGAGAGGCAATATAAATAACCACAGCGAAACATGTGCTGGATTTTTTTCAGTAATTGGGTTGGAAGTATATCGGGGATGCCATGAAACTGACTATACTACAAGTTGCTATTCCGTCGAATGCTAACTAAAAATCCAAGTATGGTTCTAAAGTTGTCTCCCAGACAGATAATCTAGTATACAAATATACAAATAGCATACAAAAGGAAAAGTACGGATATTTGTTTCGGATTTAAGGAATAAACCATATGTGCTGTAATAGGGAACGGTGTACGCGAAAATTGAAGTGCGAATTAAGTACGTGTCACAAGGATATTTTCCTTAAAGTCGGGGATAAAGTAACCTTTACATTGGCACGGATATCAGTAAATTAGGTAGAAAGTCCAATTACATTATTCGTCTTCTAACAAGCCTGGCATAGCGAGATCTACGAAGTTATCTGCTTACCTTCTAAAGTAGCGCTTAATGTAGAGATAAATTATTTTATGTGCACAACGTCCGTACGTCAAAATACCTTTTTTCGGGCGTTTGCCAATTTGAAATCAGACACTGGATACGTGTATCACTCACTGCAAGTTATGCATACAAAGGTGAATAGAAGCGTTGTCAGATTTAAGAAATTCAAATCATGTAAATTACTTGTTTTAATGTAAAATAATAGACTTTACAAAATTCATCCACCTAAAAGGCAGCCAATTGTAGTTCATTTGTTACGCCGATATTGTTTGCAAATCTTAAAACCAAATGAAGAGGTAAACGTACAAAAGCGATTGTACCTAATAAATCTTATTGAAAGGATACATGAAATTAGGTAGGAAATCTGTTCATTGATCAATTCATTTTTTTATATTTTTTATTCTCAATTAAATGAACAATAAAGTATTGCTCATGATAATCTGTTTTCTCAGGAGATGACGAAACATCTAACACAAATACAAAGTTCTTAAGACCGATAAACTAAACTAACAAGCCTGAAAAACTGGAGACCGCTGAAGAGTTTTATACACTTGCATTATTAATTTTGTGGCAGCATTAAAAAAGAACTGGAAAAAAACAAAACCGGACTATGAATTATGTTAGTTTAAGACAAGGGGTACCGTTGAGCGCAGTTTCAAAATGAGGTTGTTGAGCTGCTCCGAAAATTTGCTTGCCACACTGATGAAGTTTATTTTGCCTGCAACGTTCCGTTGAAGTTTCTTCAGCGTCCAAGACTTCGACTCATTTGGCTGCAAGCGAACCAAAAGATAGTTTTTTATATACCTATTGAATTCGAGCTTAACTACTCGGAAATAGAAAGTAAGCATTTAATTGTGCTATAAATATTGCCCACGTTATGCATTTGTCGCAGCAGCTTGTTTTTGCTAGAGTGAAGCAGCTCTTCCAGAGACGAGTGCAGAGCATCGTTATTCTTCGCAATAAACTTGTCCGTTGTATAGCAGACGGGTCCAGCGAAATGGTATAGAACGAAGCCCTCTTCGTCCCGAAGCTTGATTTTTAATTTTCTTGGAACCTGAAATAAGCACAGATGAAAAAAAGGATTAAAAGTCAATATTGAAAGATTATTCGATTCGCTTTGAAATGACAGTTTGCATGGAATCCAAGGCCACCCGTTGGCGTAAATGTACCTCACATCTGACAAAGTAACTCATTAAATAAAACTTAGTGATATCTTTGAGTGTCAGATGGCAATTGAAAATCACTTGTTGCGCTGGATCAGCATCCATGATCACAGCAAGCATGCACAAAGATCAGATTTTTGGCGGATAGACTAACATTCCCAAGACTTACCATAGGTGCATTTAATCGGGGAAGCATGATGAAAAGATTCGCGCAATTTTAACTGACATCTAACAGGGCTAGTGAACAACGACAACTGTTACAGCAGTTCATCAGTGTCTCGCCAAATGGCTGCACACGTTAGGTATTGTATCGTACAGTAAGGGACGCACGAAGATGCAACCACGTGGCAGGCCCAATTTGCACAAGCTTTGATAGCAAAGTTAGATGTTGGAAGGCTTCCTCTACAATTGTGAGATGCACCAGCCGGTCAGCCGTTGACTATTTATAATAATTTGACCTACTTGTGAAAAAGTCGGTGGCCTTGGTGGGAATCAAAGCCACGACAGTACGAAGAAGGCCATGGTACAATCAACACCGACTCAAGTGAAATACGAGGCCACCACAAGGGTCCGTGGGTTTAATCAAAATTAAGTCAAGTTAACTGCATAGCCTACTGCAACTTATGGAATCCACCAATTTGGATACAGTAAGCTGACTTACCAAGCAGGGTTTCCTAAGCAATTCATTTAGAATCCACCAGATGAATATAAGACTAGAAAGATGGCTGTAATTAAGCCTTTACTTTGCTGGCGTGGGTTCGAATCTCACCAAGGCCACCAAACTTTTCATAATTGAGTGAAATTAAATATTCAAAGCTGTCAAAACATTTAATTGTTTATAATCACGTTTGCGAATATCTGAGTTTACAACTCACGACTACCTGCAAGTATGCAGTTACAGTGATTTATTTGAAAATGTAAGCATTTAAAAAAATGATGTCGGTATTTGTGAGTGGTTGCCTGGATCAAACATTATACGTAATTGTGCATTTGTTGCATATTTGGGAGAATTTTACTTCCAATACATTTTCTCAGCATCCGAGTTATGGGAAATAAGGTTTCAGTTTACTTGCTATGTACTATGGGCTTCAGTCCTTAATTAAAATTTGCATTTGTGTCACGTATGCCTCGAGGCACCGAGGAAATACCTTCCGATTTTACAAACACTATATTTTCTTATTTCTAAAACGTACCATAAACCGCGCTTCATCTACTTTTAATGCTCTGAGTGGAGGGAGAGCAATACCATTTAAAACAGGACAATTAACTGTGAGTCGGCAAACGTAAACTAATCAAGAGGGCATCTCCTTTGAAACCAAACCCCTCTACGTATATACCTCGAGGTACGTGGTACCTGGGTAGCAATCTCTCCCGTAGCACCAAAGTCGATGATGAGATGCCAATAGGATCGCCAAAGCCAGCCATGCCTTTGGACGCATGCAGAATGTGGTCTGGAATCGACACGGTCTCCACCTCAGCACCAAACTCAAGATGTACAAAGCTGTCATATTGACGACGCTGCTGTACGGAGTGGGAACGTACACACAGGCACGAAAGCTCAATCACTTCCACCTCAGCTGCCTTCGCAGAATACTAAAGCTGACATGGCAAGACAGGATACCGGACACGGAAGTGTTGGAACGAACAGGCCTTCTCAGCATTTATGCTCAGCTGAAACAACTGCAACTGCGATGGAGCGGCCACTTTGTTAGGATGGACGACAAACGACTACCAAAACAACTCTTCTATGGAGATGTCGATGTCCGGTAAACTACCGGAGGCTAAGCCACATCAGCGCAGACTACCTACAATAATACATGCACAACTCCCTCACCATCATCATCACGTACCTGAACATATCACGGTGTCCTAGAAACCGTGGCTATGAAGACTGCCAATCTGACGCTTACACCAGACAACGTCGTCAGCCCAGCGTATGTGCTGTTTGTGTCGAGTGGCTGACCAGTGAACTGGGAGTCAGATGGCGATGGCTCTTCTATATCCCCAGTGTAAGTATATCCTGGTGTGTGCATAATGGGTGCCAGGTCATGCAGTGGCACGTGAAAACGGGTATGCTGACCCGCCAGCCAATCTGCCCACTCCCACATCAGACAACTGACCGGCTCGGATGGTGGTCTGATTGTGGAGGTGGGGGAAAGAGTGAGGTCGACAGCTCAGCGCATTTTCCTCAATATGAACAATCTGACGCGCTTTAAGCTATCACGATGCGCTAAAATCCGTGACTTGGAAGGTTGCCAACTGACGGGATAACTCGAACCGCGTGGTCAGCCCAATGTGTGTTTTGTGTTAAGTGGCTGACTGGCGGACTGAGAGACAGGCTGCAATGGCTCCATCTTACAATGGCCTTTATGGCATTCAAACTCTGTGGGATCCGAGCCAGATGTGGTGGTACGCCTAGTGGCGGCTCCGGCCGCACCAGCCACCTACGCCCTCTCCCATCTCCGGTCTTCTTGACTCTGTCATGACACCCGGACTCGGGTTGGGGAGGAGAGAGGGTGGTAGCTGCAGCGCAAGGCTACTATCAATTGAAACTAATTCACGCGCAAGTCACCGTCCCTGCATCACCTGGTGTGGAGTATACGGTGGACCCATCGAAATAGACGGTCGAATTATCATATATCGCGAGGATTAAGGTGTGTTCATCCCAAAAGTATGGTATAAAAACTCAGCTAGATATCCTCAGAGATTTTTCACAAGAGAAAACTCTCATGCTGGCAAGTTGAATTCTTGTTTTGTGATCTGGTCACTGTAATTCAACGGCTTACCATGAGTTAAGGTCTTTTGATGGAAGTCAAGTTTTGATACAAGTGGACAGGCAATGGACGCTGTCCTGCCAACATGTTTTAAACCCCTAAAATATCTGAAATGGAGTAACGATATTCTACTAACTAGGATAACAATCACACTTATTAGCGCTCAGCCCCGATAACCGCAACATTTACATTTACATTGAAAGGCGGTAGCGAATCGCTGTTTCAGAAGAACATTGCCGAAAAATAAAAGGGAGACTGAAATGGCCATTTCCAGCTTATGAGCCATCATCAGTTAGTCATACCCCCACCACAGGTGGAGCACCACCCGAGGCTCGAACCCACGACATGTTGAGATAAATTTCAATGCTCTACACAGTGAGCGTTCAACTGCCTAAAATACTAACTGCTTTGTCCCTGCTGGCGGGGTTCGAGAGTGAGCCCCAAGATAGAACAGGATGAGTGAGGCTCGTTACCTATCGATGAGCGTTCACTAGCAAAGCTGCTGTTTCTTTTACTTCAGACGTGCAGGAGATAATTTTCTGGAGCTGAACAGTTAACCAGCAAATTGCGCTACACATTGGAGCAATAAAAGACATTTCCTCCTCAATACTTCCGATACTCTGTTTGTTCCCCAAAAATTACTCCTGAAATAAAGACAGTTCAACTAGTTAAACAATATTTTATGGCTAGTAAAGAGCTTTTGTTCATTTTGGGCTTTTTTATCTAGTTAAAGTAAATGCTCCTGATTTATCCGCTGCGTCTGCGTCCAAAGACCAAACGATAGAGCAGATGGCTTTGGAATGCTTGGTGACCAATTGGCTTCGCTTTAACATTCGGATAACCGGCCTGGAACTGGTGTGTGTGCCCCTAAAAAGAGCCGCGTGGTGGGTGCGCTGGACGAACACGCGGGCCAAATAAGGGCGCGGCAGGCGTTGTTCGGCTCGAATAACAATTTCCAATCATGGGGCACGCGTAGGTGCAGGCTCATGCCGCATTCCGCTATTCCACTCCGTGGGATATGATTCATCACAGCCCAGCCCAGCCTCCGGTCTTCTTGACAATGTCTCGACACCAGGCCCAGATGACTAAGGAAGGGAGAGTGCGGTAGATGCTGTGCAAGTCTAATATCACTTAAAACTAATTTGCGCACAAGTCAGTCACTCCACCCCTTTTGTGAACCACACGGTTGACATCGTCGGACTACGACGGTCCGGCTAACGCGTGTGTGACGGATTAATGGCGGCAAGCAGATTATAAATGGTCATTTTGATGTCCTTTTTCGTTCTCAATTACGGGCCTCTAACACTCTGCTCGTGGTTACGCGACAGCGCATGAAAGCTGCGGCCTTGCAGTTACAAGGGAAAAGGGAACGCCAGTTTTCGGGTCATGGAGTTCAACCTCGGATCGCTGTGTTTGGATGATTTTAAAAATGCACTCCAATAAAACAATTCTGTCCATTTGAGTGCTTTGATAATTCATCAACCGCAGTTGGTGGTATTTATCCGGAAAGATCAAACGGTGCACCTGATGCGGCTTTTATTTGAATTACCATTAGTCTTTTGTTATCAGTGTGTATTCTGTGAATCTCGGCCGTGAAGTGCGCCGCTGTCCCGGCTGGTAGACGACTTTCCTCATCAAATAAAGCCATAATGCCGGTCTTCTTGCCCTCCATTAAGTCTAGATAGGAAGGAAGAAAGATGAAATTTTCTCAGCATTTTGCTGAATGGAAGATTGTATCGAATGGTTAATGCCTAGAACGTAGTCTGTTTCATATACAATTATTCCATAAACAAAGAATTATTAATAATCCCAAGTCATTTCCGACTGCTCTAGACAAGAGGGATACTTGGGTAGAAGTGGCTATCCCAAAGGTTTGTAGCAGATAGAAGATGATCGTGGGATTCTACGGATATTTACTGTTTACGGCCTTATGTCTAAGTACTTTCACAAAAGAATTTTAAATTCGCCAAGTAGAAACGTAAACGTAACTGGAAGATAATAGGACCATCAAGAAGCACGCTTTAATCTTGCTACTTTTACACACAGTAGGCCAACCATATCCAACCCATCCAGAAATTAGCGAAATGCATCTTGTTGCAGTGCATGGGATTGGCTGCCTCGTGGCTCGAAAGCTATTCTACCTCCCGCACGCAAATCGTGCAATCCACTCAGCAGAAGTTTACGGTCCTTCCAAATACTGTGCTGTTCTTCAAGGTGTCATCCTATCCCTTCACCTCTTCTCCTTCCACACTGACGAGTTTTGATCATCAAACAACTGTCTGCATAAAAATATGGCTGTTGGCCACCCTCTTAAAAATAATACACATCTCCATTTTCCGAAGGATTGCCTGGACCATGTTTCAGTATGGTCCTCATAAAACTTAACCATAAGAAATTTGTCCGCTCTGTTTTTCACCTGCGACCCTCTACTACTCCTTAATCTTCAGACGTCCTTCCCAACGAGGTATCCTCCTTCTGGTACCTTGGCGTTAATCTGAAATACAATATTTCATTGTTCCTTCATTTTGATACACATTTACTAAAATTCGTAAACTCCTTTATCATATGCATCGTTAATGTTCCTTCGACCCACCTCTATCCCTTATCTGACGATTTATAGATGCAGGTATTCTTCCCCTAATACTCATTTCTTCTCCCATGATTTTTACAGCTTTGCTTTCAAAGGAGTTCCTGATTTTAGAACCTATCTTTGGAATGGTCTCCTCTACTGCCGGTGTTTTTTTATACTGCTTTATTGGATCCGATAATAAAATGACACTTCGCAACAGTCAAGCAATTTGTTGAGCGAGGTCTTGATGATGTTGTCCGTCCCCTCCATTTCGACTTTATTGTCGTGAAGTCTTCCCATCCCATGTGCTGAGGCTTTTTTAATATCACTTGTCGTACACTGGCATATCAGCGCTCCATTTTGCCATTTCGATAAGGCTATCATACGTGTAAATACATTGAAATAAGAAGCTCACAGTGAAACTGCCTCTCCCAGTAGATGTCTATTTTTAACCTTTTGGTTCCTGTTAACATGTCCTATTCTCTTAGTGACAGTCGTAGACCGAAGATGTCCACCGTGTGTTTCACAGAAGGATGGTGGAGAAATCTTGCAACGCAAAGTTTTTGAAAAGTCCAGTCCAGTTGCGTAAAACACTGATCCAATAATCAGTCGCTTATTCGATTGACCGTGAAACAGCATAACTTTCACTAGGGTTCAGAATTCCTTTGTGACTAGATTCGTACATCTGAGTGCCTTTATTCGTTTGCACTAATTAAATCCATCACTTCCTGCATACAATAACCTTGCTATCTTAACATAGGTCTAGAGTTTTAGACTACCGTTGGAACTTCTCTCTTTGGCTGTAGTGATAATGGTCAGCAACAGCTTAGCGGAAAATGTGTAATTTATATCCCACGCTAACTTAAATTTGTCATGTTTTCAAGTTTTATGCAATGTAAAATTCACGTGGTTCGTTCTTTGCCGTAGATGCTGACTCACTTCATAGGTATGTGATCTCACAGGGAGTCCTTTATCTTTTCTAGCAGGTTAAACTAATTGAACTGATGCTTATTTTCCCAGAGAAAATGTTGCCAGTTAGATTTTCCAGAAATTTTTCACGGATGCCCTTAACAATTATTTTTCCTACAGGTTTACTTCCCACGATGAAAGTCGCCCCGAAAGAGTGTAATTTTTTTGAAATAGAAGGTCGAAGTGAAACTTCACCTATTTGATTGCATTTCAGAACTTACCCTTCTAGCTTTAATCTGGGATCCTTGAAGCCAATCGGAAAGCAGAAGGTCGCAAAACAGCAGCTCAAGGTTAGATGTTGTTCATACATTCAATGGCCATGGAAGCCAGCTTCAGCCTTGGCTGACTGACAACATTACACGGGCTAGAAATTGATGCTACGTTAATGCTTGTCTTTATCCGTGTTCCATGCACTTTCCAATAGAAATGTGCCGTTCAAACAAAGTGTACATTATCAGTTCAAATCTGGATGGTGTACTAAATGAATTGTGAGCAAGTCTATCTATTTACTGTGTAATGAATATGAAAAGCGAGAAGTTAAAATTGAGCTTGGGGGCAAAACTTGGCCTTATTACAAGGACTCGCTAATGCTCTTGATTAAATGTTAAGTTATCCCTTTAAAACATCACGCATAAAATTTTCAACGATAAGTGAGTTCGTTCCATAGCAACTGCGAAGCACGTGCTTTCAGCGTGTCCTGACGAGTTTGAGTTCAGAGCTGCCAGTTTCCTATTTAGGTTATAATATCTCTTTCTCACAGTATTGCAAGAAATTTGATTTTGATACAACCGCATGGATGGCCCCAATGTTTTCAAAACGGAGTTTTCACTGGGCTTCGGTTGGCCCGTTTGGCCGACGCACTTCCTCACAGAGAGATTGATGAACAATTTTTTACCTTGGAAACATCGAAGGTTTGTAAAGACATCAGCGCAATTTGCCATTCATGATTTTGGCAGTTTTACCGTGCATGAACTTAATCATCTGCCAGGTAAAAAAACGGTTCTACAGCGAATTATTAACTTTCAGGTGTGTTATTACCCAATCGTATTTACATGGGCGCGTCCAGAAAATTAAATATGTTTCGCGCTAACCGGAATGATCCTTCAAAATGTCTTAAACGACCTTCTCCGCTCAACCTGTTTCATTAAATTTGCTAGGTACTTAAGAAGAAACAAGATTCCTAAGAAATAATTATCGAGCGACCTTATCAAGGTTTGAAACCACTGAGATGTATTCTAACGATCGTTTCATCTTCTCTGCTATGACCACTGTCCCCTCCCACAATTCTGTTAGTTACTATTTCATGGTTAACTAATATCAAATACCATCTGTCATAAACCGCATTTATTCTGTTCCGCTAATGGATGGAACACGGTCTTAATATTAAAGGTATTAAGTAGTTGAATACAAAGACGTTCAACCTGTTGATTTAAAAATATTTAACTTATTCAAGCGATGCATCAAACTTTAGAATCGAGCAGTTCCGCGATTTTTTGTTAAATCCTAATCTGCATTATATCTCTAACAAGGCTTCATAATAGTAGGCAGAAGATAACGTAGTTTTGGTAAGGAAATAGAAGGAGAAATTTGGTCCGTTATTTACGTAGATTAAGCTGAATTTGACAAGTATCAGAGAGCTCTGGGTCTACCGTTTTCGGATCATATTCAGCTACCTCTGCCTTCCTTAGAAGGAACCACATTTAGACTAGTAAATTTATCCATTTGCAGCAGCAGATGTAAGAGGTACAAAAAATCATTTTGTATAGTGCATAACTCTGGCCTAACTCAGCGTTTGTCATTTAAGAGCCTCCCATGAAGCCCACTGTCTATTCATCCAACATCACCAAATGTTATATATATATATATGTATGATAGTGTGCGGCTCACCGATCTGCTTAAGGAACATTTATGTTCCGTAGTGCCCTGGAGCTCAGACTAGAGCCCTCGCAGGCGGTCAAATAGCGACATGTGTAATATGTTGTTAAACTGGAGCCGACAAAGACAAGGGAGACCAGAATGGCCATTTCTGGCTTATTAGCCGTCATCAGCCAGTCATACCCAATACCAAGTGTGGCACACTTTAACAAAATATGCTACATGTCGCTATGCGACCGCCTGCGAGGGCTCTAGTCTGAGCTCCAGGGCACAACGGAACATACATGTTCCTTAAGCAGATCGGTGAGCAACATACTATCATCATATACCCGATCGCAACCGACTAAACAACGAGCCCGTGGCTCAATGGTAGAGCGTTCGAATCAATTACCAAAGGTCGCGGGTTCGAATCCCAGGTTTGCCACACTTGGGATTGGGTATGACTGGCTGAGGACGGCTAATAAGCCAGAAATGGCCATTCCGGTCTCCCTTGTCTTTGTCGGTTCCACTTTAAAAACATATGCTACATGTCGCTATGCGACCGCCTGTGAGGGCTCTAGTCTGAGCTCCAGGGCACAACGGAACACACATGTTCCTTAAGCAGATCGGTGAGCAACATACTATCATCATATACCCGATCGCAACCGACAAAACAACGAGCCCGTGGCTCAATGGTAGAGCATTTGACTCAATTACCAAAGGCCGCGGGTTAGAATTCCAGGTGTGCCACACATTGGATTGGGTATGACTGGCTGATGACGGCTTATAAGCCAGAAATGACCAATCTGTTCTCGCTAGTTTTGTCGGTTCCACTTTAAAAACATGCTACATCTCGCTATGCGACCGCCTGTGAGGGCTCTAGTCTGAAATCCAGGGCACAACGGAATATATATGTTCCTTAAGCAGATCGGTGAGCAAAACACTATCATCATATACCCGATCACAACCGACAAAACAACGAGCCGTGGCTACATGGTAGAGCAATCGACTAAATTACCAAAGGTCGCGGGTTTGAATTCCAGGTGTGCCACACTTGGGACTTGGTATGACTGGCTGATGACGGCTTATAAGCCAGAAATGGCCATTCCGGTCTCCCTTGTCTTTGTTGGTTCCACTTTAACAACATGTGCTACATGTCGCAATGCGACCGCCTTCGAGGGCTCGAGTCTGAGCTCCAGGGCACAACGGAACATACATGTTCCTTAAGCAGATCGGCGAGCAACATACTATCATATATATATATAGAGAAACAGAGGTGGTTTGAATCCCGAGAGAGTATAATAACCAGAAAAATGCTCTTCGGGAAATGGAGTTGTACTCGTAAATTTTCAATTTGGTGACACCAAACCGTCGTCAGACGAAATGAACAGAGGAGAAAGTGAAGTGGCGCGACAGGACAGATGGTGACATACAAACAGCTGTCGTGAGTGGGTGGCGGGTGGACCATTAGTCGGGGCCTGTTTTGGGGCGGGGGAGGTGAGGAGAGAACAATTACATTTTCTTGTTTGGGAGGGGGAGGTGGGCGGCGAGATTATCAATCATGGTTCAGGGTCGGATTTAGGGGCCACTGCGTCGGTTGGAGGTGTCGGAATGTTGAATTGCGGTGCACCATGTGTGAGGTCGGGTTGGCGAAAAGTGAGATTAAAAGCCGCAAGGATTAGCAGTCTTTGCTAGGGGGTGGGCGCTCGTTAGTAAATCGTGCACGTAATCCTTCGTAATGAGCATCTAGGTCAACGTGGCGGTTAATGCTAGTTGTGCTAGAGTGCCAATCTTCGAGGAATTCTCGAGTTTGTTTGGTGTTGGCCATGGCGATCACTTCGGTACCGTCCCAATTGAAGCGATGGTAGCATTCAAGGGAGTGCGCAAACACGAGTGATAAGGGGTCACGTCAGCGAATGGCTAGCTTATGTTCGTTGATGCGAGTCCCAAGACGTGGGCCTGTATGGCCAATGTAAACAGAAGGGCAATTGGCGCGCGGTATGCGGTAAATGACATTGCTTAATTGTTCTTTTGGTAGGGGGTCCTTTACTCTGCATAGGGTTGCGCGTATGGAGGACGCAGGCTTGTGGGCGACAGAGATGCCAATGTGACTTAATTGTCGAGAGATTGTTTCGGAAACACCTTGCATGTAAGGTAAGGAATAAAATTTCCGTGGCATTATATCTCCATTAGAAACAAGGTTCTGCGTTTGTCTCTGGCGTCGAAGACAATTTTTCACGAAGCTCATTAGGTTTCCATTGGACCGGAAGAACTGATACAAATACGATAGTTCTTTCTTAAGAAGGTCATCGCTGCTGCAATAACGGAAGGCCCGATGGAAAAGGGTGCGAACACAGCTTCTTTTGTGGGCGCAGGGTGGTAACTTGCATAGTTAAGCACGATTTCTGCAGTAGAGTCCTTTCGGCGGACGCTTGTTGCGAGTCCACCATCACAGAGTCGTTGTATGTTAACGTCTAGGAATGGTAGTGTATCTCTTGTTGCAGCTTCGCGTGTAAATTGTATAGTCGGGAAGACCCCATTCAGACTCTGGTGCAATTGCTCAACGTCACAAGTCTTTATGATAACGAATGTGTCATCTACGTAGCGGAGCCACATCTTTGGTTTGAAACGTTGTAAGACGCCTTCTTCTAGTCGCTGTAAGACTAATACGGCAAGTAGCCCCGATATTGGAGAGCCCATTGGGGTGCCCTTAACTTGTTGATAGTATTTGCCATCGAATTGACAATAGTTCTTAAGGCAGAGATTAAGCATGTCTGAAACGTGCTGCTTTGGAATGCCGATAGGATTTTCATCTAGATATCGCTCTATGCTGTCAATGTTCAAGTCATGCGGTATAGAGGAAAACACAGAAACAACGTCGAACGATACAATACATTCGTCAGGACTTACTTGAACTCCGTGAATTTTCTGTAGAAATGCCTGCGAGTTTCTTACGTTGTATTGTAATTCATCACTGAGGTGCTTTAGTTTCCTGTATAGCCATTTGGCAAGATTGTAAGTCGGGGATCCAATAAGCGGTACTATGATCCAAAATGGTGCATCTGGTTTGTGCAACTTTGGAAGGCCATATGCATGTGCGATACGGGGGTCACTGAGGGTCATAAATCTGGAGTCCTCGGGGCTAATGAGTTTCAATCGAGAAAGTTCGTTCACTTTCTTCTTTACAGCAGCTGCCCGTTTTTTCGTTGGGTCCGCATCAAGTGGGGTGCACGCTTCCCTTTCATTGAAGATCTGGTTGGCCTTGTTGACGTAGTCGGTCTTGTCCATGATAACAGTTGCGCCACCTTTGTCAGCAGGCACAATGACTATACTTTCATCTGTTTTCAGTGATTTCAATCCCTACGCATCTTCGATTGCTAAGGTTTGATGATGTTTCCTTTTCTGAAGGAGACCAGTGGCGCAGCTACGTATTTCCGCACGTATGTCCTCGGGGACGGTGGAGGTCAGCAGAAGCGATTCAAGATTGGCTAGGATTAATGGTCCACCCACCACCCTCTCACGACAGCTTTTTGTTTGTCACCATCTGTCCTGTCACGCCACTTCACTTTCTCCTCTGTTAATTCCGTCTGACAACGGGTTGGTGTCACCAACTTGAAAATTTACGAGTATAACTCCATTTCCCGAAGAGTATTTTTCTTTTCATTATACAATCTCGGGATGCAAACCATCTCTGTTATTCAACATATTTATGGGCGTCAAACGCTTATCCTTACCAGACGTTAAGAGAAATTCGCACAGAGACAGGCGACGACTTACGAACAACTAAATTTCCTCCACCGCTGTCGCGATCTAGGTATACTTCCGAAGTCACTTCGATTCAAGCCCACTCTACCCAATGAGACTGGAAGAAAACTCGCACGCAAATATGGATTCCGCGTTTAAAATGCTGTTATATCCGACGTCCACCATCGTATTTGCCGCTTCGAAGCCACAATTGCCGACCTTAAAAACCGGTGCTTTTCATGTCTACCGGGGAACCTATTCGACGAAGTACTTCAAAGGATTATTACCACCACCAAGGATGCCAGAATGAAGAAACGAGCAAACCTACAAGAGAAAATCAAATCTCTTCTCCGTTCTACAAATGAAAACAGCATGCCGACGAGGGTTGTTAACCTTTCCAAAAGGAATCTGACATCAGCTGAAATAACCCTCCTATCTGAAGGAATAAAATTCAGCCATGCCGATGCTACACCGACAAACTTCCTAACCAATCTTGCATCCCTTCTGCTGACCTCCACCGTCCCCGAGGACATACGTGCGGACATATGTCGCTGCGCCACTGGTCTCCTTCGGAAAAGGAAACATCATCAAACCTTAGCAATCGAAGATGCGAAGGGATTGAAATCACTGAAAACAGATGAAAGTATAGTCATTGTGCCTGCTGACAAAGGTGGCACAACTGTTATCATGAACAAGACCGACTACGTCAACAAGGCCAACCAGATCTTCAATGAAAGGGAAGCGTACACCCCACTTGATGCGGACCCAACGAAAAAACGGGCAGCTGCTGTAAAGAAGAAAGTGAACGAAATTTCTCGATTGAAACTCATTCGCCCAGAGGACTCCAGATTTACGACCCTCAGTGACCCCCGTATCGCACATGCATATGGCCTTCCAAAGTTGCACAAACCAGATGCACCATTGAGGATCATAGTACCGCTTATTGGATCCCCGACTTACAATCTTGCCAAATGGCTATACAGGAAACTAAAGCACCTCAGTGATGAATCACAATACAACGTAAGAAACTCGCAGGCATTTCTACAGAAAATTCACGGAGTTCAAGTAAGTCCTGACGAATGTATTGTATCGTTCGACGTTGTTTCTGTGTTTTCCTCTATACCGCATGACTTGAACATTGACAGCATAGAGCGATGTCTAGATGAAAATCCTATCGGCATTCCAAAGCAGCACGTTTCAGACATGCTTAATCTCTGCCTTAAGAACTATTGTCAATTCGATGGCAAATACTATCAACAAGTTAAGGGCACCCCAATGGGCTCTCCAATATCGGGGCTACTTGCCGAATTAGTCTTACAGCGACTGGAAGAAGGCGTCTTACAACGTTTCAAACCAAAGATGTGGCTCCGCTACGTAGATGACACATTCGTTATCATAAAGACTTGTGACGTTGAGCAATTGCACCAGAGTCTGAATGGGGTCTTCCCGACTATACAATTTACACGCGAAGCTGCAACAAGAGATACACTACCATTCCTAGACGTTAACATACAACGACTCTGTGATGGTGGACTCGCAACAAGCGTCCGCCGAAAGGACTCTACTGCAGAAATCGTGCTTAACTATGCAAGTTACCACCCTGCGCCCACAAAAGAAGCTGTGTTCGCACCCTTTTCCATCGGGCCTTCCGTTATTGCAGCAGCGATGACCTTCTTAAGAAAGAACTATCGTATTTGTATCAGTTCTTCCGGTCCAATGGAAACCTAATGAGCTTCGTGAAAAATTGTCTTCGACGCCAGAGACAAACGCAGAACCTTGTTTCTAATGGAGATATAATGCCACGGAAATTTTATTCCTTACCTTACATGCAAGGTGTTTCCGAAACAATCTCTCGACAATTAAGTCACATTGGCATCTCTGTCGCCCACAAGCCTGCGTCCTCCATACGCGCAACCCTATGCAGAGTAAAGGACCCCCTACCAAAAAGAACAATTAAGCAATGTCATTTTACCGCATACCGCGCGCCAATTGCCCTTCTGTTTACATTGGCCATACAGGCCCACGTCTTGGGACTCGCATCAACGAACATAAGCTAGCCATTCGCTGACGTGACCCCTTATCACTCGTGTTTGCGCACTCCCTTGAATGCTACCATCGCTTCAATTGGGACGGTACCGAAGTGATCGCCATGGCCAACACCAAACAAACTCGAGAATTCCTCGAAGATTGGCACTCTAGCACAACTAGCATTAACCGCCACGTTGACCTAGATGCTCATTACGAAGGATTACGTGCACGATTTACTAACGAGCGCCCACCCCCTAGCAAAGACTGCTAATCCTTGCGGCTTTTAATCTCACTTTTCGCCAACCCGACCTCACACATGGTGCACCGCAATTCAACATTCCGACACCTCCAACCGACGCAGTGGCCCCTAAATCCAACCCGGAACCATGATCGATAATCTCGCCGGCCGTAGTTACTCGCCGCCCACCTCCCCCTCCCAAACAAGAAAATGTAATTTTCCTCTCCTCACCTCCCCCGCCCCAAAACAGGCCCCGACTAATGGTCCACCCACCACCCACTCACGACAGCTGTTTGTATGTCACCATCTGTCCTGTCGCGCCCCTTCACTTTCTCCTCTGTTCATTTCGTCTGACGACGGGTTGGTGTCACCAACTTGAAAATTTCGAGTACAACTTCATTTCCCGAAGAGCATTTTTTCTTATATAGATATATATATATATATATATATATATATATATATATATATATATATATAAATCATATGCTTAACGTCGCCACGCGACCGCCTGCGAGGGCTCTAGTGTGTTCTCCAGTGTACAACGGAACATGCATGTCCCTCAAGCAGATCGGTGCGCCGCGCACTAGCAGGCGGTTGCGTAGCGACGTGAAGCATATGATTTTTAAGTAGAACGAAAAAAGACAAGGCCGACATGAATGCCCATTTATGGCTTATTGGCCGTCATCAGCCAGTCATACCAATCCCATGTGTGGCACACCTGGGATTCGGACCCGCGACCTGGCTCAATGTTAGAGCCTTCGACTCAATAACCAAAGGTCGCGGTTTCAAATTCCAGGTGGTTGACACTTGGGATTGGGTATTTATGGCTGATGACGGCTAATAAGCCAAAAATGGCCATTACGGTCTCCGTCCCAAATTTTAATATCTTTCAAAATCATGTTTCTTTATTCATTTTTAACATAACCACATTAACATGTACTCCATTTCTGAACGCCAGGTTAGTTGGTTGATGGCGCAGTGCCAAACAAGCATACGCGGGAAGCAACAATGCCTTCTATAGCGTCTTCCGGTTCGGATGACTTGGTGTCGCTTTTGATCAACATCATTTATTGTCAAGACGTAGGCGCGATCGCTGGGGCAAGAAATTTATCCATCTAACGTTTCGGATTCCAGCTCGTACCCATCTTCTGAGACAGTACCAGAAACGTGTGATTCGGACACAGGGATTTGCAGTATGCAGTAGCATAGCATCTGCGTCCTATAAATACTACAAACCCCTGTGTACCAACCACCCGTAGCTGATGCTGTCTCTGAAGATGGGTTAAAACTGGAATCGGAAGCTTCAGTATAATAAATTCCTTGTCCTAGCCATCGCGTCTTCATCTTCCCAATTACTTCCTGGGACTCGCATATCGCATACATCGGCAAGAACCATTATCTTACTTTCAGAAATACTTTATTATTCATTGCTTAAGAAATAGTTTTGTTACGTAAAACCAGAATCTTAATTACAATTTTTTACTGTGCAACGCAATTTGTTGGTTCAAATAAGGTTTTATACTTACTATTATGCCCAAGATAACGTGATATAAAAGACCTCTGCCGCTCGCACCATGCATACATTTCGAACTCCGTGAAACACATGATAACATTTCCCTGCCTTAGTGCACGGGCCTCCACTGCTCAAACGCATCAAAACGCCTGCAGCAATAGCGCTGGTAATAAACCAAGCGGTAAAGGGTTGCTGTTTACACTTCTCTGTTAAAATGCTTACCAATGCAGTCCTGGTTGTCAGTGAAGTTCACCGGCTGCACGCTGAGGCCCTCACGCTGGTAGACAATCTGCTCCTCCTTGAGAATACGCTCATTGAAGAACTGCTGCAGTTTTTCATTGCAGTAATTTATACAAAACTGCTCAAATGAGTTCTCTTCAAAGTGCTCTGTTGGAAGACCGATGGTGATAATTAGCACGAGGAGGCGTCAAGGAAGAAGAAAAAGAAATAAGCGCATGCAGCTTTAACAAATATGACATCAGGAAATGAAAAATACAGGCTCTCAGGATCCATCGTGCATACTGGGAAAATGGATGATGTTCTGCTAAGGTTTAGATATGAAAAATGTGTAGACAGACCGAAAGTTAATCAGAACTTTCAAAAAGTGTTTCGTCAGGGTGAATGCATCATCTTAAATCGACCATTTGCCTTATGAAGCACCTTCGAGATAATTTCGGCGGTGGTTCTTTCAACTTTCTGTAAAATATTTTCTCAATCAACTCTTGGTTTTATGCAATCAAGGACAAGCAAATTTTAAGGCTTCAAGTTTAGGAAACAATCCATCTTTCACGTACAGTCTATCGGGTTAAAAAGCGCCTTTTAAGGTATGCTTGAAGGTCTAGAAAATAATTACATGTTTTATGTCCCATCATTCTGAAAATATACAGCGGTTCAAAACAGTCATCCGTGATACTGCCAAGAATACCAAAGTACGCAGTGCCTACGACTGCTCCTTTGGCTCAAAATAGCGGTTCAAAGACTTCGGCTTTACATCTCGAAACAATAAATTGACTTTCAAGGAATCAATTTGCCATCCCATACATTTTTGGTAGTTTCCAAGTAAAGTAAATAGGAAAATGGCGTGGAGTGACTTCACTAAAGTGTGAAGAATAGACTCACAAACCAATGAACTATGGTCAAATAAGCTCTCACCATCAATTTTAACCCCAGATTCTACGCATATTTCTTCCTAAGCAAGATAGACTTCTGCCGTACTTGAATGCATGAATGGCCTCTATGCAGCATAGAAATTGTTGTTTGCACTGTATTCGGGTCTGAATAGGGCTCAGTCAGTATCAGTTTAATCACTCACAGACCTCATTGGACCAACATATACCCCGGGCTCATCAAACGTATACAGTGGATCTTTTAACGCTCTACCCCACACCAGATGAAAAATTTAAGACATATATGCGCACAGGGATAATCTAAAACTGTCATCGCGTCTAGATCCGGATCGACAGGAACTGCTTACTGATGTTGGAAAGGTCTTAGCCAAAGCCACACACAATCGTTGATCCAGTAATCCACTGTGTTCTTATGCACTGGAATTAATAGGAATCCAAAAATCTACTAGTACACATATAAGAATGTATATCCTTTGAGAAATATATTTTGCATATACACGTTTATACAGTATGAAAATTAGCCAGAGAAAGGTCGATTTAGCTGCGTGATTCTTTTCTTCAAATTCGGCGGATTGCACAGAAGTGACGTTTGGAGACTTTGGTTAAGGTTTTGACTGTCAAACTTTGACTGACCAACTAAACGCGATGCATAATTTGTGATTTTTATTGCAACAGAAGATGACGCGTGTCAGCATAATGCATGCATAAAGCCTTAGGTTTAAGCCGGCACTCTGTAACCATTACGCCACAACGATGTACTCCACTTTAGAACGGAGGCTGGTCTAATGGAATTATGTTGAATCATCAATTTTGAGAGTGCGATTGAAACGCAGAGTAAAGCACCTTTACATCTTAGAGCGCCTGCCACTTTGGCAGCTTGGAACATGATGAGTTCAGCAGTTTTTTTCTGGTATGGCATAGTTCGGAACTAGCAATTATGTGAACCATGTGGCTGTCTCAGTGTTTTTAGCCAAATAGGCATTAACGGGCCTTCCGAGTTTCACGTTACGTTACATTTTTTCCGCAAAAAACCAAACATAGGCACAAAGATATTTTTGTCATTTTAAAGTTTGGATCAGATTGTACGGACGTTATTTAAACTGATTGTAATCATCTGTGAGTGAAGGAGTAAATAGTGTACGTAAGCTGGTGGATTAGGATACTTCATGCATGCAATCGCCTTTCATAAGGAAGGAAACCCGAAAATTCGTTCTGTTGCATAAGTTTCACACAGAACCCTTTCAATATTTGTTAGTAGTGTCCAGAAGTGGCTTACATTCCTGAAATGCACAGAAAACAGTCTAGGCGGAATTCACAGAGATAACAACTGTAAGGACTTGGAAAGGTGATAAGAGACGTTAAAAATTAATTGGCGAAGGCAATTAGTAAAAGGAACAGCACTTGTAGGTCAGTGAAAAGAAAATTAACAAAATGGATCAAAATTGAGAAAAAACGGAAAAAGCCAAGGCATGAGGCAATTCATTATTATTTTAGTCATTTGGAACGTCGGCAATGCCTATGTTTGAAAGTTTTAGTGAAACGATTCAAAGGAATAGGATACAGTGCGGTTCATGTCTTCAGTACGCCGCACTTGATAACAGTAAAGTTAGCCACAAATGGTCAGGGTTCGATTAACCGAAAACAAACATTTTGGAGAAGACTGTTAAAATAAACTACTGAATCTAATTTAAATACCGATTGTAGCTACCATCAAGGATTTAACATTTCCAATGTATTGAACTACGATAAGTAGCACGAATCACTCTACATTATTGGCCGAATATTACGAAATACAAAGTCCTCGGAAAATAGCCTAGGATATCTAATCGGGGCGGCAATGTTAGTAATTTGTCCGCAGGGCCCGAGTGCAATCCAACACAGCATAAACTAAATCTGTTCCTTATTGATCACAGAAGGGGTTAAGTACTCTCCTGAGTTAAACACACTTTTACTGAAGTCCTACATTAGGGTTTCATATGCCGCCCACGTGTTTCAAACTCAGTTGGAACCTTGTGAGAGTAGGGAACTCTCAGTGATCTAGTGTAGTCATGCTAGTCCGACAAAATTAACGGTTTTAAATGCACGTAGATGAACGCCCACTGATCGCTTATGGGACACACTCATCCCGTTCTGCCTTTGGGATCACTCTCGAGCTCCGCACGCAGACACACAGCAGCTAGTAGTAGTAGTAGTAGAAGAAGAAGAAGAAGAAGAATTAGAGGCAGATGAACACTGCCGATAAAGACAAGACTGGAATGGCCGTTTCTGGGTCATTAGCCGTCATCAACCAGCCATACTGAACCTCAGGAGTGCACCACCCAAGGCTGGAATTCACGATATGTTAAGTAGAATTCCAACGCTCTACCCACTGCGCTACATGTTCATTGCCCTGCCGGTTTAGATTTTTAATATTGATATTCTTTGGCGAACGCTCACTGATCGTTTACGGGACCCACTCGTCCCGTTCTGACTTGGGACTCACTGTTGAGCCCCAGAGAGAAGGAGAAAGCACGTAAGGATGACGTCAAGTGCATTCGAGTTGGCTGAGTGGTTGGAATGTTTACTTGAGAAAATTTACATAACATACCCGGTGAGGGTTTACTATCCTACCTAGGTTAAGTGATGTCTAATTAGTTCAGAATGGGTGAAGAGGTTAAGTAGGAAAATTATCAGGACACGCGTTCATGGTTTGCAAACCTACCGAAACCAGCAATATCCAGTAGCCCTACATAGGTATACTGTTGGGTGTTAGGAATTGCGCGATTCACCATACTGACCAGCCACTCAAAGAGACGCGAATAAATAACCTTTGCCAGACCGTCTCGCACATTGGCTGCGTTCTCGCGACTCAGAGCAATCTTCAGACCCATGGCTCCGGTGACTCTTGCGGTCAGATCTTTTGCAAGCGTATCCTTATTAACGCCCAGCAGGTCCGCGGCCTTTGCCAGGGAGGTTTCCGTCTTGGGAGAAACTCGGCAACAACCTGTTTGGAAAATGGGAACAGAAAAGGCTGGTAAATCATAGGTGACCGAAACTGCTCCAAGGTACGGAAATTGGACAAGATTAGTGACTCAGTTTCCTTCTACAACAATTAATTTTGTCGAGTTTGCATATGACCTCATTAGACTTCCGCATCAAGAATGTATACTTCAATCTATATGTTCAGGTAGCACTTAACTGAGTGAAGAAAAGCAAAAAATCATGAATATACTAATGTTATTAGGATGTTTGATCCAACTAAGCTGGGATCCAAACCATCTCATATTTGTCGTTGTCTTGTCTTCGTTTGTGGTCGACCCCAGTGAGTGGACTCGCACATTCTCCCATCTCCAGGCTTCTTAACTATTTAAGGAGAATGGAAGCTACTTAAGCACACTACGAAACTGTGGATCAAGGAGAAGAAGGAGAAAAACTAATAAATCATTCGAAAGTGACTGATTCAGACGAGTAAAGAAACAAGCATGCGAAAGTTAATGCTCCGCCTCTTTGCAGGCAGCACACATCCATACTAACTACCCTATTCTCGTCAGACCGCGCGGTCAGCCCAGCGTGTGTTTGTGCGGAGTGACTGGCTAGCGGACTGAGAGTCAGGGTGCAATGAATACTTCTTAATGTGGCCTTTATAGCACTCCCACGTAGTTGGGATCAGAGCCGCCCCTCCCATATGTTGTTGTTTTCTTGTTTTGCGTTTGACCACAGTGCGAAGGCCTGCGCCCTCTCCCAAGTTCAGCATTCCGGATGCTGTCTTGAACCGGACCCAGGTGGAGGAATGAAACAGTGGGGTAGATGCCTTGTAATTCTGCTCTCCCCATTATCCAGCGCAAGCCACCGTCCCTGCACCGCCATTCTGAGGAGCACAAGGTGGACATTGTCAAACTACGTCGGTCGAACTGCCCCGTGTGTGTGTGCAAACATTTAATTCCTAGGAAACAAACCATTAAATCAACATGCATTTAAAACACACAACAATTAAAGCATCACATTCAACAACTTCCACCTTCTGCAACATAGACGGGTGGGTTCATGATGGCGACTAGCATGTTAATCAGTTTATAGCAAGATGGATTTGCCCAATGTTTACCCTATTCTCTCATCCCTCAACCACCTGACCTCAGTGGCAAGACAGAGTTAAAACTACCGGAGGCAGACTACAAATCAGTCAATTGCAGAAATAAACAGCTTCACTACACCTTCTACAGTATCAGCTAGAATTTCTGCAGGGTAGAATCGAACATCACTTAAGGAGGTGGGCTCCAAAGATCCTATTCAGAAACATATATTCGGCCTGATTTTCAGACCTCCAACCTAACATATAACATGCCATGCAGTAATAACTAAGAGGAATGTGTTAATTTTCAGTTGGCAGCCTTCTAAGCCACGACATTTAGTGCATTTTGATAAATTAAAACGTGTGGTATCGATTATAGTGAGGCCTTTGTTCATGTTCCGATGGATAGGTGTCATGAGAGTCGGCCCCATCCTCTGCTACTGCTCCCATGCAACGGTCAACTTTCCAAATATGTTAGCTACCTGGTGATGGGTTTGGAAAAGTTGCTGGCATGGGGTGAGCCTGCACCTAGGCGTGGCATAAAACGCTACCACTCCTACACACACTGTGTGGTAGTAGTTATGAGTGCGTATTCCCAATAACGCCAGACATGCCCTAATAGTGCTCGCACATTGGTCCAGCGCAACTGCCGCATAGTACGGACAAAGCACCCGGACGTGAATACCTGAACGTTGCTTTGTCAGAGAATAAACGTGGAGCAGGCACAGCAAAGCCCCGATCTCACATCTGACTATCAGAGATTTTCTGCTGTTAGGCGTCAGCATAATAAACGTGCGAGTCCCTAGATCATATCTTCTCAGGTCCCACAGGGAGTAAAGTGTGCCTACGATTCAATGAATTTAAAAATAAAAAAATGTAAAAAAAAAAAAAATAAAAAATAAAAATGTAAAAACTGCGCTTGTTGTACTTTTATGCAATCAAAATAAAGTTGACGGTGGTTTTTCAAGGACATTATTGCAGGTATCACCGAGTGAGAAGTGCTGAGAATTGAAAGAATGTGCGATCAAGTTCTATTTTTGACGTCTCATCTGTAGCTTAATCCATTATGAAGGTCTTCGTATGGTTATGCACGGTCTACGCATACACATTTTCGTTCAACATGATGTGTGGTTTGAGCGAATGGTAGCTCAACAGCTGCAATGCTCTAAATCTCCTGGAAGCTTTAATATTATAACCTTTTCGTGGCCGGTTTGAGCTACCAGCATTTTCAGAATCAACCCCACATCAATATCATATTTTTGCGATGAGCAAGATTTCCGGTTGGAGTTTCAACTTCCCTTTTGAGTGCAACACGCCTAAGATGTGCGTAATGTAGCACACACGGTCAAGAATTCCTCTTCTTCAATTCTTCTGAGATTAACAGACAAGTATTCGCTGTCGTTGATTCGCTAAATTAACACAAAAACACATATATTGTGCATGTGTGCGTATTTTTATCACATTTCCTTGAAAACGTTTCCATTTCACCTAATATTGGCAGATATTTGTAGAGTTTGACCGATGGACAGTCAAAAACATTTTCTTAATGTCTTATTATAGCTGGCATTCGTATTTTATTTTGACATCAGTGGCCTGAACTTTCTCTCAATATTAAAATTTTACTTTGAGGACTTTGTGCTTTAATCCTCTTTGACACATTTAATTTGATATTCATCAAAACAGAGAGGAATAATAATTGAACAAAATGAAATGAGGCTTGGTCTCCGAAAGTCGATACTTCAAATCAACAGGCGAGATGGGGTAGCCGTCGCACATTTGGTTAAGGCATGTCGTGTACCATCTTTCCTATCGGGGATTCAAGAGATACCTCAACATTTTGTCTTAAAGTCGAATACAACTGAAAACTGCTTGAGCAATTTTAAACCCACTTATTGGCCTGCGTTTAAGTTGCGTGGGCGGACGCGCTTGAGAAACCGCGTGCATTATAGATTAGTCAGTGTTGAGCATGTAGTGTCAAACACGTCATCCTGCATTATTCAAGGTCAACCGGTAGATAGGTCACGTGACGGATAATACTTGCGCTTTGTGATACTTGGCTACCCGCCATTAAATGCGACGAAGTACCTACTTGAATAATGTTACTCGAGGACCAATGGCCTCTTAGTCTAGCATAAGGGAGAACAGATACAGGAGAGACTTCAAACGGCCGTACTCAGTGGTACTAGTCAACCCAACCACTTCAATTTGAAAAAGTGCCTGTTATTTGTGGAAGGCAGTGAAGCCTGTTCAACAAATAACATGAGTACGTTAGCTACGTAAGAAGACAGTGTAAGACTCTCGAAAACGAAACGTTTTAGTATAGTCCCACCAAAATACCCCAAGCCACTGGGTCAACGTCTACTAGCAGAAGCGACTGCCATTAAGTTGAAGAAGCCGGTCTTGTGCGCACAAAAGAACCTCGTACAAGCTCCGAGCTTAGCTTGGCCAACGGCCGCTTAACTGCATGTATCCCCCGCGCCATCTCTGTCCTCCCCCTTCTCCTAGAACGGCTCTACCAAACATTTACTGCCGCCTATCAAATTGTCTCTTATCACCCTTCCCCTATGCACATTCCTCAGATAACCCACACAAATGGACGAACATTATCGATTTCATGTTTTAAATTTCTACTGCGTTCCAACGTTTCCCTATAACTGTACTGGCCTGAAGAGAAGTTACCGAAAGCAGCGCGTATGCTCGCCAAGTTGTCTTTTAAAATAGAGAAGCCAGCATGCATTTTTAGAATTAATTACACGCGGTTCTGTATTCACATCAAGGAAGGCTATACAAGTGAACTGCCTTCGGTTTCGATTGCAGTCTTAACGCGGCCTCTGAACTAATCAGATGAGCTAAACAAGTGATGCTGACGTATGTTTGCCATAAAGTCCGCGATGGTCGTCGTCTATGTGTGCTATGTTCTGTAACCATCTCTTTTGATTTCCCTCTCAAAATGCGCTAGACGTAGGCCTCCGTGGAGTTTCAAGCCGGCCAGCTAGAAGACTTAAAGCCTGTATGATCTGGAGGTGCTTGGCCACAAATAGCCATAGTTATACAGCCTCTTCAATTTTATCTCCTAGCTCACGTGAGTCAAAACCACGAATTAATAGGCCTTGGGAACCGTTGGAACAGAGATTAAAAGGCATGCTCACGGAACGCAATACTAGTTGAGGAAAATCATCGGGTACGTTATGGCTGGCACGCATCAGTATCACTTGTTCAGCGCAGTTGGTTATTTCAGAAGCCGCTTCGGGTCTGTACTCAAGAGGGCAGGCGATTTACTTGACTTATCTTTCTTTGCGTGAAAGTGAAGATATGTGTTCTTAATCCTATGAAAATATATTGTTTTTATAAAATCTTGTTTCTTTAAGTGTCAACTATGTCCTAAAATAGCTGACAAACCCTGCTCTGTGGCAAAATTAAAGCCAGCGTTTAGGAGCTCGCCTGATTGACGAGTGACCTGTTGACAAAAAAAATGCACACAGAAACTGGAGTTGAAACCGAAAATCAGTGGGGTTTGATTCGAATTCTTAAATCTGGCCCACTAGTGATCTGCACCGTCCAACGATAAGGTTTATCAAATGAGTCCGTTTGCATTGTCCTAGTCGGATAGCTTTTGTTTTTTTGCACCATTTGCCAAATATTTTGCCTAACAATTAAAAATACTTATCTTAGACCATATTTCGTCTCGATGCAAACAATTAGTCTGGTCCACTTCTGCATGCCTGATTCACAAATAAAAGATCTTATAACATCGCTTCCAAACGCTTTCATACCACAGGAAGAGAGTATTTAAAAAATATATGTCGTCCGTTCATAGCCCCAACAGAACTTACAAAACTTCGTTAAATTTTCTTAAACGTAGGTTTTTTGGATAATTTACGTAAAAATACCTTGCCTGAGTGTATTTTTTGAAGTTTTTGCATGCAGGAAGTTTAAGGAAAGCATGGGGATTCGATAACTCAAATACCTTATCAGATGGGAATGTCATTTAATGTGAAATAATGCGATAAGTCATGGTTTGTCCAGCCTTATCGAAAGCTTGATAGGTGGATACTTATTCGATAAAGTAGCGATGAAATTCCAACGTACTCCCGTTGGAAACATCTATCGCTTTTGTACCCCCGTCAGTAGATATTATTGCACCAGTCAGTGAGAGCCCTGGCTTTGAGTAATGTTTGCTCAAGTATTGACAACCTCTCCGTTAGAGTAACCTTCAGACAAGCTAAGTTGATATCTGACTCAGTAGGTTTGGCAGTTCCAAATAAATGACCCACAATCAAGCTTCCCTTTGTCCCTGCATTACTCAATTTTTTATTGCACTGTGGAAACGAGAATATAATAGCACACTTTCTAACCAGTAGTCCCTAAGAGGCCCCACGGGATGAGAATGAAAACAATTGCAGTAGCAGTTTTCAGGTCTGTACTAATTAACAGACGGTGTCGGATCATTTTGTAGTCCGAATCACACTTGCTGAGCGTTTCAGCAAAGCGGAAATAATAGCTCTCACACTTGGAGATCTTGTAACCTGGTCTTTCCGCACAATTGGGAGCCAAGCAAACATTTTTGCAACCCAACCCGCCAAGACATGAGATCATAGTTGGCATGCGTGCGTGCGTGGGGAAGCTGTGAAGCTTCTTAAAATGGTGTGCTTTAATTGCTCGGAATGAAAACATGTGCACTCACAGTCAAATCGATAACTACCAGTCAGTCCTAATTTTTTGCTAATTTTGCTAATTTTTTTCTCTGACATACTACCTCCATTGACGTACAAAACTTCATTTTTTCGATAATTTTCAGTTGAAACGGAATTTTCTGTGCAGCATAAATTATTTTTCGCTGGCAGATTAGCAATCTCGAAGGGCAATCGTGTGGAAGCGACAGTGAGTCACTAGGAAAAATCTTGCGAAGAACAGAATATCCGAGGCAAGTTGAATTGTTACTTCTAAAATGTTGGACACGAACGGGAAAATGAAATGGTAATTTTCTATCACGCTTTAACGGCCGATGTCGACTTCCGCAACAAGCAAACCTCATTCGTTCCATGCTGCGGCTCTGTAAACACGATGGCCGGATTGAAGAATTAATTTGGCAGAATAATATTACCGGCAAAGGTAAGGGAGACTGGGAACGGTCATTTTCGGCTTATAAGCCGTCATCAGTCAGCCATGCCCAGCCCCTGAGGGCAGATTCCGATCCCAGGGTTTGCAAAACCTGCGGTTAGATGTGGCCGGTTGATGACGGCTAATAAGCCAGAAATTTTCGTTGAGGTCACCCTTGTTGGTTTGTTATCCGGCCTAATTTTATTCTAATGTTATTTTATTCTAATTTTATTTTATTCTAATTTTATTCTACTTGAGCTGCATCTACTGCAGTCCCTCGCTCTGCGATGACAGAGTCAAGCATCTCCTCAACACGTGCCATGAACGTATTGGACAAAATTTCACATAAACAGGGAGGCGGCTGTTTCAGGGTTAACCGAATGACAGCCATCTAGGAGACGCTACGTAATCGGCTCCGGTCGTGCCAGCAACCTAAGCCCTCTCTTTACTCCATTATTCTTGAGGTTTTCACGACAACAGGTCCAGGTGGTGAGAGGAAGAGGGTGTGGCAGATGCAGAGCAAGTCACCGACCCCCACGTCACGTTACTGTGGGGTCTAAAGTGGACCTCGTCGAAACTGATGGTCAACCTGTCGATATTTTTATCAAGGGCAACATTTTCCTGGAATATTAGCTGCTGTGAACGATGGCCTTACTGTTATGTGTTGAGTTTGCTTGCAATCCTAACTACGATGTGCTTTTATCCGTTATCTGTACTATGCGGAGACAGCTTGCAGTTGAGGAGTCGTCACAAAATTCCTTGATTCCAATAAATTCTGCTGTCTATGCCTGTGTTAAATTCAAACCAGGGCAAACATATTTCAACTTTCTGCAAAGATCTGACAGTATTTCGGAATTGACGAAAATGGGCCATTGAAGGGTGAACTCACATGTTTTCTGAAAAGGTGATTTTCTATTATTCCGTTTTTTGCCTAAATACGGGAATAGGACCCTTTTTCTACGGTAATGCAGCTTAAGTGCGCAAAAATTCCAGGAAGCATAAATAATCTCGAGTTATAACTCTAACCCTAGCACTCACCATAACCTAAACCCTAAATTAACCTCAGCCATCACCCTTTACTTAAACCTAACCTGCATTTTAACTCTAATGCAAGCCTTAAACTTAATTTTAAACTTGCGTTAACCTCACTGGAAAGGAGCACAGGGCTTCTTACTCCCTTGTTCTGCCTCCTGCTTTGCACATCTTTTATCACAATCAGTGATTGCTTATGGTTATTCGATCGTCATTGGGGTGCTGTAGGGCAAAACCGAAAAAAATAAATTGGGAAGTTCAGCGCCACGAAACAAAGAGTATCGGAGCTTGGACAGGCAAATTACTGGGGCCCCATGTAAGGAGGTCGGAACTCACTTTGAACAGCCGACCCGTCGTCAAAAATGATGTTGCCCAGGTGAAGAATGCCTCCTAAAATGGCAAAGAGAGACTCCTTGTCCTCCGCACTCATACTCATCTCGTCGAAGACTCTGACGGTAGTTTGAAAGTCTTCGTAGTCGTCCATCACAATGTCCTTTAAGGGACCCAGCTGCTTTTGCTGAAACAGTATGAGAAGAAAAACCAACCTGTGTTAGTGTGCAACAACAGTGAACAGAAAGTTACCATTAGAGCCTCCTTTTGCAATATCTCTCTCTCCTCTTCTAGGTCCAATTGCAGAGTTACAACGGGGACCAAGCAAAGCGCAGTTAACATAAATTCCCAGCTAGTGAACACAGAAAGGCTCGTTGAAAGCTCTGTGGATGGTCAATCTGGCAATTTCCTTACATTTTATCGTGCATCCACCAGATCCCCTCTGCGCAAGCAAACGTAGCTCTTTTCCTCTGCCCAGGCCGTCTAGCAAATTTCCACAGTTCAGTTCTTCAAAAAAGCGTTTTCCCTGCTGTGATGATAAAAGAATGATACTGTCTTAGGTTTCATGCGACTGCAGCTATTGATGGGTTCCAGCGAGAATCCGAAGCGTTAGACAAATAAACTTCATACTGCAGCGATTGTAGCATCTTCTTCTAAACTGTTTCCTGGAAATGGCAACTGTGTTTTACAGACAATTTGTTGGACTGCGAAGAGCTCCAATCAGCTCGATGGCGACGAACATGTTCTCCTGAGGAGTCGTCTGCTTATGCGCAGACTCAGTTTCAGCACAAGTGTCTGGACAATAATATGTTGCCAAAATCTTTTTCATTGAAACCTCTGCAGAGCTGAGGAAATGTGCAGTATTTCAAACTCAAGTTTCTCCACACCTGCTAATGAGTTTGAACAAGCTGTCTAGCAGCTTGAGAACTTGAGGCCTTTAAATGGGCATTTCTGGTACTGTTACGATAAATTACAGGTACTTCTTAGGTTTAATGGTCTTTCTCTTCTCAAACAGCTTAACTTAAAGGGTAAGATTAAAAAACTTCTAAAACGCAGCCTACATGAATTACCCATCAAGAAACATGGATGGGCTCGTTTCAGTCCGCATTGCTGACCACCCTGGTTATTATCTTACTCTCTATCGTGCGTCTACCAGTCACGCTCTGAGGCTTTACTCGAAGGGCCTTGCGCAAGTAAACATATATTTCTCCCAATCGCATCACCAATAGTCTCCACAGCAGTACGTGGAAGACGGCATCTAAAGGCCAAATTGAGAATGTGTTTCAGACACGGGTAATGGTGACTTATATGGTCCCCTAAACAGGACACGGGAAAAGGAACCCCGTGCCTATTTCTGGCATATTAGCCGTCGTTGGCCAGTCATGCCCAGCCCATGTGGTGCAGCGCCCAAGGATTGAAGCCATTGATCAGTTTTACAACGCTTAAACCATCGATTTTCGGGTGGGGCATCACCTGGGGTTGGGTAAGACTGGCTGATGATGACTAATAAGCCAGAAATAACCATTCCAGTCTCCCCTATCTTTGCCGGAAATATTCATCTTTGTATTCTACTACTAGCCGCTGTGTGGCTGCTGGAGGGGCTCGAGAGCGAGCCTCAAGGCAAAACCGGGACAATTGAGTTCTATTAGCGATCGGTGACCTTTCATCAACGAATACATTTAAAACCAACCCTAACCTTAATCATACCCTTAAACCTAACCCTGAACTTAAGCTTAACCCTGACATGCTACGGACCGGCTGAGCTTGCTGACACTTTCATCGACTCTGTGCACGTAGATATTTGGCCCACAGGTGTTCCATTTTGAACACACCTCATTCACCTTTATAATATTGAATCTGCTTCAGTGTACTTTCTCTAACTAACACCTGTCCGATTATATGGCGTTCTTCCTCGCGCTGAAGATTACTCAATGGGAATTCTTAAGAATTTCTCTCAAAGAAACAGGAAAAAACAATTTTCACCGAAATTATAGTGGTAAGGAAAACTTTACGACAAGAGTCAACTGAAATACGTACTCTGGATGCTAGCTGTCAGACGCTATACGCCTTCCATGAATCCTAGCATTGAGCACTGCATATGACGCTGTCCTATGAGAACGTTCGTCAAGACACCGCAACAGGGCAAATCTCTTCTAGTGAATAACTTCAGTTTCTCCAATATTTTTCCTGTTTAGACGTGGAAGGGCAAGTACGGAATCTTCCTCTAATTCAGTTTTATCAGTCGTTATTGGGACAACTGTTGGAATCTCTGGTAATACTCAGGTCCACATGGAAGATTCCGAATTCCAAATATATCACTGATCCCATTTATTCTCCATTTGTCTATCTGGATGAACAGCTGTCGTACAGCAATAGGTTTCCCTCGCTCACTAGGGGAGAAAATGTACCGCCACGCGTTCACTACAGTTTACAATTTATCGTGCTCCAATAAAATCAGTACCCGGAAGAGCTGTCTGCTGCAGCACCACCAAATGCGCGTCAGGGTAAATCTGTCTTTCACACTGATAAATGATGAAGGTTTTTTGGTACACATGAACCATACTGCGGGCCCTTACCACTGAAGACAAGCCACTGCATCTCCTGGAAGTGTCCATCTTTTGAGCCATTCAAACAGGCATATTTACCTACTCGAATGCATTAACCTGACTTTTCCACTGTTTATTGACTTCTCAAAGTTGACAATTCTGTCCGAGCCTGTGTTCCCAGCATTCGATACAGGTTGCGCAGACTCATTTGCCAACCGGCTACTGCCACCACCGATCGTGTTGCGTGTTTCGCGTCCAGCGTTCTGCGCGCGCACAAACACACGCGCATTGGATCGGCTGATTTACGCAAATGGGCTTCGGAGAACGACTTACTGTCCACACCCCAACGGGCGTCAGGTGAACCGTCAGGTAGGACATGAAGGCAGACATCTTGGTTCGGTCACGGAACATCCGATGAGTTTAGTCCTCGCTCCCGCTGCTATCTGGTCTCCTCATCCTAGAACGGCTTCCGTATAGGTCGCAGAAAGCTCGGTCGGAATTGGTCAGCTACGCCCATTAACACTCCCTCCACCCCACGTAATACGGTTGGCCTTGCGCTAGATGCCAGGAAGGCTGCATATTCCCGTGTCCTAACAGAAGCACTAAACCCCTAGCCAAATCTTAACGTTAACTGTAATCTTAACCAAACCTTTAAACATAATTTCTCTGGAATTTAGCCTAAAGTCATCTCTATTGGGGGCGCTTCCTGCTCCCATGTCCTGCTCCGGGCCACCATATAACCGTCTATCATGCCTCAAACTCGTCCACTCGACCCCGGTGAACAAAATAGTGTTTTTTAGGTCTCTAGAGTAGTCTAACGTTATTAATGCCGGCAAAGACAACGGGGACTGGAAAGGTCATTTCCGGCTCATTAGCTGCCGTCAGTCCGTCATACCCAACCCCAAGTGGTGTACTAGCCGAGGCTCGAACGTGCGACTTGCCGATCAGAAGTCCAAAGTTTAAATCCTTGAGCCGCAGGTGGTACACCACCCGGGGTTGGGTATAACTGCCAGAAATGTACATTCCAGTCTGTCTTATCTTTGCCAGAAATATTCATCTTCCTATTCTACTACTAGCCGCTGTGCGGCTGCTGGCGGAGCTCGAGAATGAACCCCAAGGCAGTGTGGAACGTGTGAGTTCCGGTAGCGATCGTTGAGCGTTCGTCAACAAGTAGGCTAACCGTTTGTGTTTTTATGTGGAGCGTTGCCTTTCCAACGCCACCTCATCGGTACTACAGCAGATAACGGGCAGTTAGCGAGCGAGAGTAGGGCATGAACTATGCCAGCCGGTTCAAGACAGCCCTTGTAGAGTTCGGCAGTTCAGGAGTTAAAGCAACACAGCATCCTCATCTTTGAGGACCACCCCAGCACTAGCTCTGAGGAAACTTCAGAGAATCCGTTAGGATGAAACAATAGTAAGCTGACCCCAGCACCGCGTGGCCATCCAGCTGGCCGACCACTTCACGTCGTTTTCGGTCGGCGTGAGGGATGATTCAGCCAAACGCATGCGCGACAGAACCACGCCGGCGTCACGCGTCTTCCAGACCTCGTTACCAGCACCTTGCACATTCGGCTGTATGCTAGCTTTCCAAGTCAACTACTTACTCTCTCGCTCTGTCTCCCTCTGCTCTGTGATTTCCGACTGGCGGTCGGCAACCAAGTTCAAATGCCCCACAAAAGCCAGACAGAAAAGCACTGGGAACCTGAAACTGCTGTGCGCAAGGTCTTTGGTATTCACTGCCACATTGTTTTCAAAAGCCCTGTGTATGGAGAGCGAATATAGAAAAACAAATTCTGCCACTTTCTAGTTGCCTTAAGCTTGAAAGTGCGAAAAGATAGCTAAAAAGACGCAAACAAACCTGAGAAACGGACGTTTGAGTAGACAAAATAAAAGAGCTCTACGGCATCCTTCTGGTTTAAGTTGTCTCATCCAGCTTCCAGCAACGCCAGGCGTTCATAACCTTTTTCGAACGTATCGAGTTTTTAGAAGCTAAGGTGGAAATTCTTCTAATAATAGCATCGCCCCGCATATGTAGAGTGTTTGACATAGTTATTTCGCAACTGCAATTCCCCCGTGTGGATCGCATTAAAAATGAACTAGAGCAGTTTCTACCCCAGCAACCTACAGTAGTCCGTATACTGCGCCAAGCATGAGTTTGAAGAGTTACTCTGATAATTTAAATCAAGAGATAGGTGGAATTATCGGTTGGCAGAACGCTTCCAAATAGTTGTAGACAGTTTGCTGACATGTAGAGGTGGCGGCTGATGCGCTGTTAGGTGAAAACTACAGCAACGAGTGGATGATCTACGTGACCTGAAAAAGTTACTGTTCTAAAGTTAGAGGCTTCTGGTTGTCTACTATTTTAGTCCCTCTATGATATATGCTTGCTGTTTTCCCGGCCTGACAACCAAGTACAAGTTACGAAGAAACTGTTCCTTTGCAGTCGGCGATTAACACCTTTAGCACATCATGTTTAGTGGAGGGCACGGTAATCGGTGGTAAAGCGTACTCAAAGGTGTCCGACGGTGTAGGGATGAGTGTCAAGTGTTTCGTTCATTTTCAAGAAATTAACCACGAGTGGATAGACTCCGTCTGGACGACGGAGAAGTTGGAAGTGAGCTGAGGCAGACAGCGAAACAAGAGGAAGTTGGGGTTAAGCGCAAGGTGTATATGTGTGAGCTTAGGTTTCGCGGATGCTACATTGAAAACTCCCTGCCTTGTGTCCCATTTTTGGGTCACTATCAGCGCAGGGGTGAGCGAAGTGGCGTAAATAACCCGTTAGTGTATCGAGTGCTGTGAAGTCGCGTAGAATTTGGAGTTGAAGGCAATGGCGCTGATCCCTAAGGCCGGGGTGTTCGTGAGGCAAGGTATCCTGTCACCGTAACGTGGGTACGAAACTTGCAGAAAGCCCTGGTGACGAACTGTTCAACAACATTGATCGTGGTCCTCCACGTAAAATCCGCAGTGTTGTTATTGATACGGTGTCTGTGAAGGTGTCCCATACATTTACAGTAGATGATCTACCCCATGAAATGTGTGTTTTCAACCGGAAAAGATTATTAAACTAAGAGTATAATAGTACTTGTCGTGGAGCACCATCCGACAACAATTTACTAACTCACGGCCTCTGTCTTTTGAACAAGCTTCATTCCGGCCACCTGCAAAAACTTTGGTTTTTTGAAACTGCCGAATTAGTATGCATTTGCCCAATTTATTTTCGGTGCCCTTATAAATTCAAATATATTTTATAAAAAATTCGCAAAAATATTCTTTTTTGTACACAGTAAGCAACAAATGTCAGTTATTTACGCTTTTATGAACACGTCATATAGTACTCATAAACTTTTGCAGTGGCTGTGGACAATGTTGTATGCTTTGCAAGACTTATTGTTAAATGAATAAATACAAGGCTTTATGATTAAACATTTCACAGTCTTGAAAAATTTCCTTAGCAGAAAATTTATACTAACCGAAAATTTACCTTTGTTTAAGTATAAAATTTAAAGAAAACGTAATTTTTTATCCAATGAGTAAAGAATGAATATTTTCGCGCCTGTTTTCTATAGAATATATTTGAAGTTATAATAACATTGAAAATCATTGAGGAAAATCATGCTTCTTAAGTAGACTCTTTGGTAAATGGGATCTGTTACTTGCCATTTTACTTTTAGACGATTCGGAAAGCAACGGAACTAGAGGTGGTCAAACTTCTAATATACGTTCCTGGTTCCCCTCACATGGAGAGGTGTAACTAGTAAGATAGATTTGCACATACTCAGGTACTGCTAAGGAAGCCATGCGGGTTCGAGTGTGGAGCTTATAGACTGTCCGACCTGTAGCTTGTTCTGACTGACTCTGGAAATGGACACAACCCTTTCATGGTCGAAATTGATGCCTGTGACAGAATTTTTCCGCAGTGATGAGGCAATTGTTATCGACTGTTAAAATGGATTACGTGCACTCGTTACGTTACGCCTTGCGTTTTGAATTTCTTTCCGATAAAAAAACTTTTCAGATCGAAACATAAATGAGATCAACTAAATGGTTTGCAATTTTTTTTTTCTACCTCCCTTCTAAGTACGGTCGATAGATAATGTGACCTCATTGGCGGCCGCAGATAAATTTGATTGGGCAGTCTGCATGACGTTGTCTTATGGTTTCCTTGGGGCATATCGTTACCCTCATGTGACTAGCTTAACCGTTTGTGCAGACGTGCAGGAGGCACGTGACATATCAAATGACGACAAGGCGCTCAAAAGCATGCCTCCAACCCATCTGATGAGTTATATGCCTGAGAAAAGTCGGGGTTTTTAAAAACAGTCAGTCTCTTGGAGGGTGGCTTGCCAAGAGGTCCATACGAATGAATGACAAATCCACCGATGCGCACCAATCAGATCTTTATTATGACTTTTAAATTTGTCTCTTCATCTTTCTGCCCTACCAAGGGTTTGACGCGTCCAATTACCTGAATGTAGACTCTCAAGGCAGTTACGCCCATTTGACACTTACAATCAATAAATAATCATATTTTGCTGAGCACCCGTGCGGGCACAGTCAGTTCAAAAAATAATAAAGGCCTTATTAAATTTTGATGTTAGCCTGAAGAATAGAACCGAATATATGGCATGATGTTATCCCATTAGAAAGCGTGAAAGCTACTCAACCTTCGATAATAGCGGAGTGGTAACGATTAGTCGCTTGGCTTCCTTAAGAGAGCACGGGACTAGGAATGCCCTCCACACACACACCGTCCAAGCTATAAAGTTGGACCTGCCCATAATTCTAGAAGGGGTCGCTATCCCGATATTCTAACCCTAAGACTAGTCCTAAGATAGGCGTAAAACGTGGTCCTAATTCTGACCTTAACCCTACAGTTAACCCAAAATGAACCTTTATTCAGGCTTTAAACCTAACCCCAACTTCCCAGGAATTTGTCGCAAAGCCACCTGAGCGATTCCTCATCCCATTATCCTGGTTGGGGCGATATAAATAAACTTTAGCCGTCGATGTCCCAATGATAGCTTCGTTTCCTTTTTGTCGAATTCAATTCACGCCTCCAACGAAGACACATTTCAGGGTAGTTGAGATGAGCGAAAGGTACACCATAGGTTTGGTTGCTAACTTTTACTGGAGCCACCAACCCTCGTAAATAGTGCACGTCGAAGATGCTGTTGTCAGTGTCATCACACTACCGGGTTAGACGGAGGTTTTTACTACCTCCTACATCGGTGTTGTTAGCGATCGTTTACTTCTGATGGTTGCCACTTCGCCGCAAACAGCAATGAAGCCGAAGAGGACACGCTCGTGCTGGAAAGATCGGGGACCGAGAGTAGGTCAGCGGGGTCAACTAGAAGAATACCCACGCACACACACACACACACACACACACATTTAAGTCTGCACACGAGACTGGAACAAGGACATTGTCGTCCCCGTGTGCGGAGTTGTCCTCTGAGTGCGGTTACGGTCTCTTGCCCTCCATCAACGACTGTTGCTGCCACAGGCTACTTTGTGTTGACCAGAGCTGGCTGGGGAGAGGAAAAAGAAGCAAACGCTGGAACAAGACGTTTATTGGCCTGCAGTTTCGGATTCTCACGTGAACACATCATCAGAGATAGTCGCATAAAGGGGTAGTGGAGACCCAAGGTGTGCGGTATTTATAAGAGGTAGTTGCCATGTGACCATCTGCATACTATAATCGGCAGCTCTTGTGATCACTACTGAGCGTCGTATTTAATGCGATGATGGCTTGTCAGTCTGCATCCACGTCGTGACTCGCCGCGATTCCATCATCCGTGTGGGATGTTGCCCTTGTCATTACTCGGCCATTTGACCCGCAGTCACTAGGACTACTGATCACCCGCGCACTCCCAACGTTGCTGATTTCCCTACCCAGGCAAAGTCGCAGCACAGAATAGAGGGACAGGCAATTTCATTGTGCTTCCTTATGAACTTCAAGAACCATTAATCCAGCCTCCACTACCCTTAGCTACGACTCTCTCTGATGATGAGTTTGAGTAAGAATCCGAAACGTCAGGCCAATAAATTTCTCGTTCCAGTGATCGCATCTTCTTTTTCTGAAGTGCTTCCTGGAATTCACTTTTTCGCTTCTATTAGCACAGCTGGTTAATTAATCAATGTGGAGGAAAAGCCAGAGAAGACGAGGAGGAGGGTGAGGAGGAGGAGGAGGAGGATGAAAAAATAAGGAGCGGAAGAAGGTAAGCAGTTGAAAAGAACTAACATCTTCACTTTGAACCGCTGGAGAAAGAGTTTTGGTGTTTCTGTCCTGCAGGAAGTACTGTGTACAGCCACCAGAGAGGTACTAAAAATAAAAAAGTAAGCACAGAGTTCGAGGACATGAAATAGCATTTTGGTAACTAAAACAATTCATGAGCACAGTTAGTTACATATATATAAATACCGGCTGCTCCATTCGCGCCACAGACGTTGGCATCTCTTGAGCAAATTTTGACAAAACATGAGATGACCTTCACCAACATACCTTGACTTCAGACCAAACTCGGGGCGATTCCTCTGGTCAGGATAACTGTGGGCTCCAGGCCTTTTTGAGTTTTGCCGCAACTAATCACTTCGAGATAATACTGAGAAAGACACTGGAGAGTGGAATGGCCACGTCTGGCCTCATTTGTTCGATGACGCAAATACTTTATAAGCGGCCGATCAATGTTAAGTATCCAGGTATTTCCCGTTGGAAATATGACGAGCTGATGATGACAGTGAAGCCAAAGATGGCAATCCCAGGTCGTATTGGCTTATATGCCCCCTCTCCAACCTGAGAGAACCCGGGAATTGGAATGCTTCCCCGCATACTATAGCTGGCCTTGCGATAAACTTCAAGGAGATTAAATATTCCCGTCTTTTAACCATAACCGTTATTTTCCTGGAAGTTAGCGTCAGTGTCTTTTCCCATATCCTAAATACGGCCATATAAATAGGCCCTACCCAATCCCATGCTTGCTGGTCTTGCTAAGGGCATTCTGTATTGTCTCCAGCCAGTCGCAATTGAACCAATGGACGTGTGCCGTGCAGCCCTAATTAGCATATACCACTTATGCGGCCATTATGCAAACAAGAAGCCGCCTTGCTGCCGTGTCCATTTCACGCGACTTTTTTTCGGCCTACCTAGGGCTTGAACCCCAGACGCTCTGGCTAGCAAACCAATAGTCAAGAAAAACAAAATAAACGCATTCTGAGGAGTAAGTAAAGGCGTGAAAAATGCAGGTACGGGCACCGGCACTCGTCTATTTTAAGCCTGTTTGATTGGCCCAACAGACATATCAGCAACTCTTCATCGTTGCTCCTCGTGTTCAAAACATGGCCGCAGAAGGTTAGTTAAATGCTCCTTGTCGTGGGCTTAAGTACATATTCCGCTGCGGTTTGTCAAGTGGATCAACTAATGCGTCGGAGGTCAAAGGGCTAAAACACAATCGATTGGTTCAGCTTTGTATGCCAAGTTTGAGTTTCTACACCCCCCCCCCCCTCCGAGCTAGGATGCAATAATGACACATTGATCAATGAGTCGGGAGCTGCGCTCGGGAGCTACCAACTGTGGCACGCTTGTAGTGGACTAATATTTAAATCCTTTAAAAACTGCAATACCTGGGAAATCCAATACCCTTGTCTGACTATGTCTCTGACGATGGATTCCAGTGGGAATCCAAAACTTCGGGCTAATAAAACTCTTGTTCCGGTCGTCCTGTCTCCTTCTTCGCGACTACCTCCTGGTGCTCACCTCTTCACTTCTATTAGAAAATTAGTCCAATTTTCGGCATAAACTGGATATTTTTCCTTGCATCGTAAAGCCAGTGTAGCCTACATTCAACGTTTAGCCATCGGCATCATGAAAATAACCTCTTATAGCTAAATGACTTGTGCACCTCCTCGCCCAACCGTTGTCATCAGTCGACAGCTATATCCAGTTAGGGCAGGCCGATTTGTAGTCTGAAACCCAATCAATGAAAACTTGTTAATATGGGTAAAACTTTCGGTATGCGGAAAAACTGCACACCAACGCCCAAAAAAAGCCCCGCACCCACACACATAAGTTGGTGTTTCGCGTATTTTGCGTAGATAGCCTGGAGTACTGAGAGAAGACAATTGAATTTAAAAGTGTAGACACTTTTCGCCAACTCAAGAAACAGGCAATGGCTCAGAGTGAACGTCTCTACAAATGCGGCCTGTTAGCATCTCTGTTCGCATCGTTTCAGGAAATAACTGAATACAGCAAGGGGTCCTCCTTCAGCCGTTTCTTACGAACTGTTTGGCGGCTACCTGTTAGCAGTATGTGATAAAAAGCTCACAAGTCTGAGGCCATATCACCGTGCACTCTCACACGCATATATAAACAAATCAAGTAAGCGCGTCAGAATGGGATCGAGCAAGATCCCAACGAGGGTGGCACGCTTACTTTACTTCTGCACAGACCTCACATGCTAAGGCTTATGGCGTACTGGTGATCGGTAACGACCGTGAAAACGCTGTTTGCGTCTGGCATGTTTGCTTACAAAAAATACAGGTAGATTGATGCAGTCTGTTTCGGATTTAATCTGCCTTCATTCAGTAAATCATAAACTTGACCACTAAATGCAACCAAAAACACAAATATGCGCTCATATACGGTGCAGATGGTCAACATAATCGGTCTAGAACATGGGTTATAAGTAATTCATCGAACCGAAATTCATCAGTGTCTAGACAACTGTCGTGCTCTATCTCCACAGATGAGGTATAACTTCAATGAGGAATAGGCGCGCACCGATCTATTGACTTCCCGAAGCTAATAAGCTCTGTATGGGTGGAAAAGGTCATGAGCAGGGAACCAACTACCAGGCTGAAGTTAGCCAAGTTTGCATCGAAACCGGCAAGAAAACGAGCTCGTGGCGCAGTGGGTAGAGCATTCGACTTCTGCCCAACAGGTCGCGAGTTCGAGCCTGGGGCGTCGCAGCACCTGGGGTTGGGTATAACAGGCTGATGACGGCTAATAAGCCAGAATAGGCCATTCCAGTCTCCCTTGTCTTTGTCGGTCATGTTATTCTGCCTATATCCTAAGCCGCCTTGCGGCTGCTGTTGGGGTTCGAGAGTGAGCCCCAAGGCACAACGGGACGCGTGAGTCCTCTATCCAATTGGTGAGCGCCTGCTGACCATATATATATATATATAACACACATTATCACATATGCTACACGTCGCTATGCGACTGCCTGTGAGTACTCTAGTCTGAGTTCCAGGGCACAACGGAACATAAATGTTCCTTTAGCAGATCGGTGAGCCACACACTATCATCATATTCCCGATCGCAACCGACAAAGCAACCAGCCCGTGGCTCAATGGTAGAGCGTTCGACTCAAATACCAAAGGTCGCGGGTTCGAATCCCAGGTGTTCCACACTTGGGATTGGGTATGACTGGCTGATGACGGCTAATAAGCCAGAAATGGCCATTCTGGTCTCCCTTGTCTTTGTCGGTTCCATTTCATCATAGGCTAAACGTCGCTATGCGACCGCCTGCGAGAGCTCTAGTATGAGCTCCAGGGCACAACGGAACATACATGTTCCTTAAGCAGATCGGTGAGCACCACACTATCATATATACATACATATATATATATATATATATATATGGAATGGAACCGACAAAGACAAGGGAGACCGGAATGGCCATTTCTGGCTTATTAGCCGTCATCAGCCAGTCATACCCAATCCCAAGTGTGGAACACCTGGGACCGCCTGCGAGGGCTCTAGTCTGAGCTCCAGGGCACAACGGAACATGCATGTTCCTTAAGCAGATCGGTGAGCCCCCACACTATCATATATATATATATATATATATATATATATATATATATATATATATATATATATATATATATATATATATATATATATATAGGCACAGTGCAATTATTAAAACGGCAAGGGAGACTGAAATGGCCTTTTTTGACTTACTGGCCATCATCAGCCAGCCATACACATCCAGAGGTAAGGTGGCACCTGCGGCTCGAACTCGCAACCCCTTGGTTAAATGTCTAACGCTCTGACCCATTCTATCGCGGTGCGGCTGCTGGCGAGGCCCGAGGATGAACCCTAACCGATTGGTGAGCGCCCATCTACCATATATAGCATAAGCGGGTTTCGCCAGAGTTAGCTGATGGAATGCATTACGCAACCAATCAAAGCCGATTAGGATTAGGTGGGGATGGGTTCTGGCTCAGCAGTGACTCTATTAGGTACCTTGCTTTCGCATACAGGCAACGGGTATATTGTTATCGAAATTCACGGTGTATACAACTTCCATTATTTATGGGGTAGTGATAACTCGCGAGGAAGAATTGCGTAACATCAACTTTACTCCTATTCTCCTCGTCTTTCTCTTCTCGCACTCATTGGGCTGTAGGAAAAGAACAGACATGATGTAGCACGTTTTCTCTTCCCTCAACGGTATGCTTGAATCCAATCGGTTCGAAACCAACTGAAACACAAATCAGGCAATTCGCCGTCACGTGCCACATGCATACAGTGGCCCCCTAAACTGACATAACTAAAACTCCCCTCTGACTATTGTCCGACAAAATAACAGGTACCAGAAAACATGGGGACGGAACTTTGTCAGCTGATCTCCATACTACCTAATGCTATCTGCTTCGAAAGTGAATAAATTATACGCCTATGCATGCATAACATCCGAATTACCCGAAAATCTGCTGGGTTTGTAAGTCCCAGTCGTTTCCTCAATTGTTCCGAGGCGCCGGCAAACATCTGGTAGAAGAAGTGGAAATTGCGCTCTCCGGGAGCTTGACCAACCAGGCGACTCTTCTCCAGAATGTAGTGTTCTATTGAGCCTCCGCAAACAGCTCCTGCCTTGGTGAATGAGATTTCAATAAACTTGCCAAAACGCGAGGAATTGTTGTTGCGCACAGTCTTCGCGTTTCCGAAGGCCTCAAGCAGTGGATTGGCTATTTGGTTGGAAAAGCATATATGGACATACTGGAGAACTCCTTGCAAAGTAGAACAGTAAATAGTTGAATCAGAATATTGAAAATGGATAAGAAGGGAAGGAGACAGAATTTTGTGTCTCTAAGTCATCTTTTCGAGAACGTCGAAGATGCAGAGATGTTAGGGAATCTCACAGAGGTCTTTGTCCGGATGTATAGTTTTGCTAGAAACCCTGTGTGATTTCGCATTTCATTGTGATCAGAATCCTTATACTCGTTTTCATGTTACGTAAACTTGCTGAGGAGCTGATATAACGATATAACGGACGTAAATTTCCGTTGCAAAACGGGTTTGACGGGGACTTGGCCAGTTCGAATCGTCCAATCTTTTGGGGACCTCACAATACGCGTGTTTACTCTGCAAGCACCTAGATGCCTAATGGACGAAAGCTAACGGTTCGACGATGAAATCATCCACATACGAGTCTGCAGAATAAAAGGAAACTTATTGTGGCACCGGATGTTTGTGCGCCCCCACTAGCGAAGGCTCGTACTGCGCCCTCTACAGAACACAATCGATGGGTGAACATGCAAAAAGGGAATAGTGACAATGAAGGTAGGGCATGACGGCAAAGGACGGTAAGGCATCGACAATGCTCATCATCATCGCTCAATCGAACTGCTTTTAGTTTGATTTAGACTGTATCAAACACCTACCTACACACCAAGCAAACTCTAACCCTAAACTGTACCTTAAATCGAACCCTATCCATTGAGTTTGTTAGGGTTATTAGGGGGCGCACAAGTATTCGCTGTCCTAATTCCTACTTATTCTGTGTCAGTAACGATTTGGGAAGCATGTGGAATAGCGATCCTGACTAAGGCACTATTTTGGCTACTGAACAGACATCATGTCAAGTTGCGTTCAATCTCCGAGGCCCATTCATGCATACTGCTCGGCAAAAACTCTCATTTAGAGATTAAGTCCTTGGACTGCACTGCACCGCTTCTAGCAAAGAAATGAAGATAAGCCCGTTACCAAATGCGCGTTAATAAATTTCATAAAAACTTGTTGGTATCGAGAGGACAGGTCAGAATTTCCACGCATGGTATATTTGTCAATGTCTGTCAACGGGTGAAACGTGAGGTCTAATTGCAGGTCCACTCATCAGTTCAGTGTACATTGGGCAATGGTTATATTTACCTTAAAAAGATGGAGCTAACTTCTATGAAAACCGTGAGATGTTATCGACTACATAACTAGAAAGTAAATTTAAACTTGCTAGCCTTCAATTAACTAAGCGAAGCTTCGTATCCCATGGCCAGAAGGTTGTCTAAGTTCCTGAAATCGCAGTCAACTTTAAGGCCATGGCACTCAGCTCACAATTGTTTAGGCCTCCGATGACCCAAGCAGCCGGGAAGGAGGAAAGTTGAACCATTGCATAATTGATTGATTGTAGGGCTACCTAACAATCCTATTATGAGCCCGGCATGGTTCCAAACATTGCAGAGTAAGATGACTTCCTCATCAGAACCACTAACTTACTGAATCAGTCTCCTATAAATGTTATCCTAGTCTCAAGCAGCGACAAAGGAGCCGTGTTAATACTGCTAACTTCATGCACGGTCTCCTATCTTGTGGTGATGTCCAACTACAATTACCTTTCTCTCTCATTGCATTGGTAAAAGTTCATTAAAAAGTACTGTTTAGCAAAACCGCCTCAACTTCTTATCCCTCTTCGGTTGAGTACCATTATTTTACTATGAAAGCCCAACAAATATATCACTCCACAAACTGCCCTGTGCACTCGCACACCTGGTAATGTTGAGCAATATTCCAAAAAATGTTGGTTGGTGTAGAGCCCGTACTTTAAGTCCGATTTGGGCTTTCCGTAAATCTCTCTCTGCAATTTTCAGGAACCACTGAAATCAGTTTGTATTTTTACCCGTGTAGACACTAATCCTCCCGCGAAGTTAAACTGTATAAACGGTTGTCTCCCAGGGCAAAAGATTCATCAATGTCCAATGGCAGCACGTAGGCCGCTTTGCCATGTGGACAGCATTAGCAACTGCTCATTTTTAGTATTACTTATGCTTGCTCCGGCAGCATTTTAGCAGGTCAATAAGTATTCCGCTTAATTTCGATGTCATTCGAGGGTGAAAAACTTCCCAGTTTTGAACAGGTGGTAACCGTGTCAGTAGATGTAATAATCGCTGTTTACAGGCGATGTTTTGTGTATGAAAGCATCTCAGTCGGTGTCGATAAACGTTGAGTCCCTCTTAGAAGGGTGGTGATGTATCTACCTGGGCTCTGCCGACGATGGGGAGGCAGGACTCCGAACTATAGACATTTCGAATTCATCCAACAGAACGGCCAAAATGCGCACCGGATCTCCCAGAGGCCTTGGCAGACTACGGGTCGTAGCTGACCTTCGCGCTGCTCCCACAACTCCCTCTCAGTAGCAGCCAAGCAGAGACGAGGATGGTTAAAGTGAGTACTCACAAACTGGCGACAGGGTTTTGCGCAAAAGAACCGACCTCGAGGGACAGAGCGCACACGGGCACGCCTTACGCGCGAGAGACCGCGTTTAACTCTGCTGCATCACTGCACACTTCTAAGCGCAGTCTCCTCCGGAGAGACACATTATACGAACCGTGTCTTGAACTGCGCGTGTGCACACACAGACGCTAGTAACTGTCAATGTCACCATCATGTGGCACGAGCAGGGAGAAAGAAAATGAATCAGAAGGGTAGCGCTATGTCTTTGTGCTGACATGCGGTCCCAATGCGCACTGTCCTGCGCTGCGCTGGGCCTGCTGCAATTACACAGTAATTTCAGTACTCTGCGAAACTGAAGTTAGCCGAAGGGAACAGATTTTGTTAGGGATGTCTTGTAGGGCTGCGAAAACAGGGCACGGGAATAGGAGCCGCACCCACTCGCTTAAAATAGGTGTCTTTCAGGCGTTTGGTGGAAGGCCAGTCCAACAATATCCTTAATGTTGAGAACTGCATGAAATCATCTTTTAACTATTAGCGGTCCTCTCGTGGGGTCAATTTACGTCTCATTCTTGGCAACTGACGCACCAGCAGTTATGCTTATAAATTTGACATCTCTTATAGTTGGAATATTGTATCTTTCATGTTATGGAACATTCTCACAGAACTGTCCATTTTCATTGTGAGAAAATATAGGGGCTTAATCAGAATTAGGTCATTTTAGTTTCACGGGTCAGCCCATTTTTTTTCTACTTACAAATTGAATCAAGTCATACCACCCAGTTAACAAAATAGGGACAGTACTCACATTCAATGATGTTACGCTCAATTATGCCGGCTTCGGCTCCGTAGCTTTCTGTCAGATATCGCAGAACGTATTTTGTGGTCTCTGTCTTCCCAGCACCAGACTCTCCACTGACAACGATGGCCTGTGATGCCTTCTGCATTCGCATATCGCGGTAGGCCTTGTCCGCTAAAGAAGAACAGTGCAATTACTTCAATTGCCTCATCGTAGTACCTGCAGCCTCTCTATTACTCAAAGGAAAGGAGCGCAGAGGCGATGTTACACTTTTCGTTGAACTTACAATTTTAAATAAAGATTAGTAAAATAGTTCTAAGAGAAGTCACGCAAAACGAAGAAGTTGCAGTGTAATTCGTAAACTTTGACTGTTCAATCGGAATGTTTGCTTGTGCTTAAATCAGAGGCGACAATAGGGGGATAAAGTCTATTCCAACTTCTAAATCAGTTATTACATGAAACGTCCTCGCTCGTAGACCCTTTGGTTGGTTTACTTCTAAGTCGACTGGGGTAAGGATATACATTGATCGATAGTGGCTCTTGGTGTTACAAATGAAAATTATTTATTTCGGCCGTTGTCACTTCTATCGAAGGAGATGGCCATGCCACCCAGGTCGGATATTACTTGGGCTGCGTTTATGCAGTTTACCACGTACAACATTTTTTCTTATTTTGTTCTTGTTTCGAATAAATGTGTCTGTTCACAGTTAAAAACAAAGTTCAACCTGTGAGGTAACAACGAAATTCATGTAAAAGTAGATAAACCTTAAAGCCAAACGGTAGCTTATGTTCGTGACTGAAATTAAGATTTGACTGTATTTAGAGTGGGAAAACCGTTCTCGTCTCGAATACGGTTTAGTTACACTTTTTATACACTTTCTGTATGAAGGTATGTTGGTACTAATATGCCTCCGTCGATCCTGTTTTATCCTCAAAGACAGCGCACGCATACAAAACTCCTGCGTGCGCGCCGACAAACGGCTTGAGGCACGTCAGTCTGTTGCAAGAATATTGCTCTTATGCAGCTTTATTCAGTGTACACACTCTAACGTTCAACAGAATGTTAACTTGTTAAAACTCCGTGGTTATGGAGGCATTCATGTGAATCCTTTTTTATAAATGAATCGAGTATATAAGGTAAGCATTCTTAAGGCAACGCATTCTTGCTTACCAATTGCAAACGCGTGTGGTGGTAAAACTCCGAGTGATTTCCCGCGATACATCTGCACGGTTTCCTTCGAGTACAGTCCAGGTATCTCGCGATATGGATTAACCGCAATGAGAATATTAGCCACGTATGTCTATAACAAATTTCAAGCACAGTTAATTTTGACAAAAAAGTGGTCTGTAGCAAGTACTGTTGACTGCAGGTAGGGAACGGATACTTATGCTTTGTCTTACAGTTTTCAGTCTACAGCCAGCACATTCAGTTTGATAATGACATTCAGATTTACACATGCCTCCGGCCTTAAATATTAGTGAGAATGTGCTATGCATTGAAAGTTTAAGGTGACACATTATAGAGCTTCAGCTACGAGTCCAAATGTCAGAACCTCGAACGGACTAGTAAAATTTACATCAGAGAGCATTAGTCAGATGCATTTCAGCGATTGTACTCAAAGTCATTCATCGGGTAATGACTGGTTGTCTCCGGTGCTTTTCAGAACCCTTCGAAATACTGATAAGAAATGAATAACAATGAAATTAGTTGGATCACGTAATCAAACTTGCAGCGACAATAAGCCCATTCAGAAGAGGTAGGTGCGATTTCTGGGACAAGACGTTCATTCGCTCAGCTCGAACCCACCCTCAGAAACAATATCAGATGCATTTGTTTCCATTTCAAGAATTCGCAGTATTTATAGAATGGAGTCGCTAAAATTGTGTAAGAAATACCTGCATCTGATACTGGCTCCAGTTATGGGTTCGAGTCGACATCCCAGACGTCAGATAAATCCACTTCTTTTCCCTACTTCTGAATTATTTCTTGGGACTTGCATTTTCGCGTGTATCGGCAAAATATCCATTATCTTTTTCATCAAAATACGCGCCCCTTCAAGACTATCGATTGCCGCTTACTTTTGGAATGATATTTGATACGGTTTCATTGAAACCCGAACTTGCTCATCTAGACAACATTCCTCCCTCCACACAGTGCCCAGCCGCAGTTCAGATAAACACGTCCTGTTTTTAGTTGCCCATCAAGTTTGATTTCCTCAGGCCGTTAAATTAAAAAACGGCCTGAGGGAAAACGAGATCGCAAACTTTTATGAATTCATTAATTTCCCCTTGTACCCCGAACTCTGTCTTACTTGCATCTATAGACATCTGGCGAAATTTATAGAGTTAAACCTAAATATTCCAGCAAATCTTCAAAGTGATTAAAATAACGAAGTGCGATCATGAAATGACTCGTACTCAAATGCAGGTACAGTGAAAAAAATGTACTGTCGTTAGACTATGAATCATTCTATTTCTCGGCAACTAGTTATGGGAATGTGACTAAAAAAGTGTGAAAAAGACCCGATTAAATGCTAGGGACTAAATAAAGATTTTTTTGAATAGAATTTCAACTATATATTATACCGGACATATAATTACAACCCAAAATACGCATACGTACGAACATACTCAAAATACCTGCAGAATTATTGAAGAGTATAAATCGCAATGTTTCTTCAGATATTGAAAATGAAGAAAAACAACTCTCAAAAATAGTTAAGACCGAGCACATGTATTGCATGCACATTCAATATTAAATATTTGGGCACGAGCCATGCAAACTCACATAAATTTTATCCCTCATGTAACGCTGTCTGACATTTTCAAGCAATGTTGCCTCGTTTAAGTTGATCAAGGCACCTATACAATAATTTAAGAATATAAAGAACATACAGTTGTCGTCCGGGAAATGATCGCGTGGCTCCGCAAGCAATACCTCATTTGTAGGAAGCTCGAAAATCTACGAATGCAAAATTTCGTAAATAAACTTGTTTAACTGGCAGAACAACTTGAAAATTTAATGACTGGGCAACACATTTTTGATAAAAAAGCAAAGATTCAGTAGTTTGTAGTCCTTAAAAGATTATCCAGAGTTAAATATTGCTTTCTCTGGTGCCTAGGATTCTGTGTTCATCTTTCCTAGTAGATCACAAAAAGTAATGTTAAGTTATTCTGATCCCACGTCACATCCCGTCAACATGTGAGATTTCCTTCAGCATTTCGACAAAATTGGATAAAACACGATTTGTGTGTCTATTTAAAGGTCAAGACCGAAAAGGGCTTTCAAATACTAAAAAATTAAAATAGTAAAAGACTAAATAAGAAAAGCAATTCATTTTACTCGACTGCCAAGACTTATACATCAACAGAATATACCTCATTCTTAATTATAGTTAGCCAAGAAATATTCACCACAAAGCAAACCCGATTAAGTTTATTACAATAATAGCGCAAAATTATTACATTTTGGTCTGAATGAGAAGAAAATGATATTTTTATTCTCCAAAGTAATTACTAAGATGGAAAGTTTTTATGGATCCTGAGTATGCCTGTCTAATGCAATACTTGTGACACATTTTTCGCTAACTTTCCATTCACAAAACTTTTAATGTACATACAATCAGAGAATGAAAATATCTTAAAGATCTCCAAAAAGATAACTTAAAATTTCACTCGGAATATGTCATAAGACATATTCATTTATCTCACATTATGAAAGATTGATAGAAGATTAATAACAAAACAATTTTCTCACAAGGATTCATCAAGCATCAAGTTAAAGAAAAAAAAGTTCAGCATTTTCTGGTAGCATTTGAATAGTTCAGTCTTATACACAACTGAGATCGTTTTCATTTCAAGTAAACATATAATCACCTTGCGCGAATCCTTCTCAAGAACGCATTTCGTGGTGTCTTTATTGGATTGTAAAATTCTTGCCAAAGCATAACCCTCAGATTCATCTCGGAGCCAACAAAACTTGTAGTTCACCTGCATTTTAAATCAATTAAATCGTTATCTCAGAAATGCATTCATTCTTTTTAAAAAGTCAACGATAATGTCCATTAAAACAACCTTCAAGGTTATATGGACCCTGACGTTCAAAGCTTCAGGAAATCTGTAAAGCTTATACAGATACCAAAATACCTCAATTTTGTGTGCTTATTATCTGGAATTGCGCGTTGCATGATTATTAGTCCAAATACCAGAGTCGTCAATTTTACAATGGGCAGCAATGGAGAGTTGATGAGTTACACGCGTTACATGGAAAAGTTGTTCGGATGATTTTAACCACACTCGAAATGGATTACCTTACAAAACATTCAATTTCACTACATGTAAAGTTTTAAATGGAAACGAGCAATCGTTTGATTGAATACTTGCTTTCTAGGTCTTCAATCGTCGGCCCTCCGTTGCTATTGCAATAACGCGCGTTATCGTCAAGCCCTTATCTGTTCATTTTTTCCTCTTGTAATAATTTATATTTGCTTTTCTTCTGCTTCACTGCTTTGTTACTGCTTCTGTCAGTTATCGGAGTTGCATTTTCTCAACCGCTTTCCGCATAGTAGTTTTTCCCTTTTACTAGAGTGCGAGGATGATATATATACAGGAGATTTTTCCCTGCCAGTTTTATCCTCACTGAATATTTCGTTTGATAATGCCTGTAAACTGGCATTCACTACAACTATTATTATTTTTATCCTTGCATTTCCGTCACCGTTTTCAAGCAATGTGCTTTTAAACCCCTATTGACTGTCATTTCAAGTCTATTTTACGCATTTTTCTCTGCGGTTTGCCATCTCTAGAAGAAAGAAAATGTAATATTCACTTGTTTTTTATTCCTGAATAAATTCTTGAACTGAGGAGGTATTTAAAATTATTGAGACAGAACCACGCAAGTGACAATTGGCAACCGTGAAGCACTGCGAAATCAACCCGTCTACAGTATGTAAAATCTTTATTTTTCTCTCGAACTTAGATTACCGTTATGTACGATGCAATCGGCATGTTTTACGAATGCGGCATACTAATTCATATTTCTATTGTCCGCATTTCTTTTAAAATTTCAAAATTATTATGCTAATGGCCCACAAAAGTAAAAAATTCTATGCAGGCTTGATCGATTTTAGGTGCTTTGAGTTCTTCCAATTCGAGTGCAGCATTCAATTCCCTGGGGTCAATAGAAAGATTATCCGATATACTCGGAATAGCATAGCTGACAAGTATGAGAGAGACTTGAGTCACCAGTTCTAGCTTCTTGGCTCTAACAAGCCACCATATTCAACCCCGGGACGAACATATCCGATCGGGTAATGAATGAGCCGCCTCAAATTTTGTTTCATACCTAGTGTAACTTAGGAAATTTGCGCATTCAACGCCTATTATTGCCCCTTATTTAAGCCCGTATTGCATTTTAAGACCATAATACTGCAGCGGGTTAAACACACTTCATGTGGATGGCTTTATAGTTGTTATTCAGTGTTCTATTAACTGTCTAATTAACTAAATAAAAAACTGTATTTAGTACCAGTTTACAAGCAATATCAGAAGAAATATGCAGTGGGCATCAGGCTAGCAGGGACAAAAAATCCAGGTAGGTTACATTTATTAGTACTTTTTCTAAACGTATGCAATTCGGCCGCTCCGCATCCGCTCATCCAGGTTTGAAACGATGCCATCCTTGAAACCCTAACCTTTACCCCCCTGGGACGTAACCGTGGCCATTCAAGGTTTTCGTCAATCATATAGTCCTGGACCAGATGGCGTACCGATTAGTAGTATAAAGACAGATGCTTATCATATTTTCCCGACACTTCTATGTAAGATATTTAATCTATCTCTGAAAAGTGAAACCGTTCCCAGTGTGTGGAAGGAATCACACATTCTACCAATCCCCAAACACGGCCAATCTACGTCATGTGACAATTTTTGGCCAATCAACACACTGTCAGCAGCTTCGAAAATCCTGGAGAACTTGATCAAAAATAAGATGATGTATTACCTAACCGTGAATAACCTACTGAATGCAGCCCAGCATACAAGTCCTCAAAACAAGGTCCTGTGATACCTGTCAGCTCTCTTTCTTTAATCATGTTCTACAATCTAGGGATAATGGCTTTGCACTTTACAAAGTCTATTTCGATTTCACCAAGGCCTTCGATCGTGTTGACCATGCCCATCTTCTCCTGAAACTCTCCTCTTTCGGTATATGTGGTAAACTTCTGAGTTTGATATCATCTTACCTAAGCTCTCGCACACAACATGTTAAGATCTCCAATGTTATCTCAAACTCGGCACGTGTGAGTTGTGGAGTTATTCAGGTTAGTGTGCTAGGTCCGCTTTTATTTTGTCCTTTTGTCAATGATGTACCAGGTTTATCTTGGAATGTTAGGCCCTTTATGTATGCTGATGATTTAAAAATTGCCTACCGATGCAAGCCGGCAGATCGCGACACCGTGCTTGATCTATTAAAAAATGAGCTCGAGGCCTTTGCCCAGTGGTGCTGCACATGGCGCCTTTCCCTTTCTTTGCACAAATATTCCGTTATTGTTGTTGGCGACGACCATCAGCCTCAACTAAGCATGGATGGCCGCGATCTAAATGTTCCTGGCGTTCTTAAGGATCTGGGCATATCATATTGAAATGTACGTTAGACCTGGCCTGGAATACTGCTCGTTTCTTTTTAGCCTCCTGCACGCTGGCAAACGGAAGAAAATAGAATCGGTCCAGCACTTCTTCACGAAAAGAATTTTATCGTTGGAGCACCGTAATCTGTCATGTGAAGAACGCTATGGGCTTGTAAACATTGATCCTTTATGGTTTCACCGAGTGCAGAAGGGACTCTTTTTGCTGTTTAAGTTTTTGAATAGTCGTACATTTAATCCCCTTATCACTGAGAGGCAGCTTGACCATCCTCGGCGCAGCAGTCATCGCAATGTATTTTTTTTCTTCCCTTAGCTCGCACAGTGAAGTATCGACGGTTCTTTTCGGTAAACGCCATGACCATGTGGAATAAACTTCTCCATAATATAAAAATCCAACGGAGTTTTTCTTTGTTTAAGATAATTATTACTAGTCTTTTGCATTCAGAACAGTTTCCAAGAATTCTGGGCACCGACACGGTAGAATCTGTTTTCGTGTTCGACGGTGTGCGCGGCATCTGAACCCGATCTCAGGTGTTACATTGAGGGATACGGCACCGTATCTGCAGCCTGCACCCGTTGAATTCTTCGGCAGACATGGAGCAACCGTACACGGATGCTTTCTTGCCCGGGGCAGAATCCCGGTTCCTAGCAAAGACAGAGAGACTGCATACAGACTGCAATTGTGTTAGCCATACCCTGATCTGAATTGCTATCATCCTTACAGGTGTCAGTTTTTCTCTTGAATAACATAAAGATAGAAAAAACACTTATAATGAGATATATTCAGGAGTTTTTTTTCACTGCCAGCCTCTACCCACTGAATATTTTATCTGACAATGCCTGTAAACCGGCATTAAATACAACTATTATTATATTCCAATGGTGTCAATCTTTCCAAAAATTGCGCCCTGATTGTCTCCAAAGTACGCAGAACTGCAGGCTTTATCCTCCGAAATTTTAAAACTATTGATATTAGACTCCGCCTTTATAAAATGCACGTTAGACCTAGCCTAGAATACTGCTCGTTTCTATTTAGCGTTCTGCGTGCTAGTCCAGCACTTCTTTACGAAAAGAATTTGATCGTTAGAGCACCGTAATCTGTCATATCAAGAACGCTGTGAGCTTGTAAACATTGATCCGTTATGGTTTCACTAGTATAGAAGGGACACTTTACTGTTTTAGCTTTTGTAAAGTCGAACGTTTAATCCCCTTACCACTTTGAGGCAGCTTTACCACCCTCGGCGCAGCAGTCATTGCAATGTCTTTTTATTTCTTTCATTAGCTCGTACAGTTTAGTATCGTCGGTTCTTTTCGGTAAATGCCATAGCCATGTGGAATAAACTACCCCATAATATAAAATTCCAGTGAAGTTATTCTTTGTTTAAGATAACTGTTACTATTTTTGCATTCAGAACAGTTCCCGAGACTTCTGGGCACCGACACGGTAGAAACCTTTTTCATGTTCAACGGAGTGCGCGGCATCTAAACACGATCCCATGTGTTTCCTTGAGGAATACGGCACCGTTTCTGAAGCCTGCACCCATTGACTTCTTCGGCAGACAGTGAAAAACCGTTCACGGATGCACTCTTTCCTGGGGCAGAATCCCGGTTCGTAAAAAGACAGAGAGACTGCAAGCAGACTGAACTTGTGATAGCCCTTCCCTGATCCGAATTGATATCATCCTTACAGGTGCAGATTTTTCTCCTGAATAACATTTACACAAGAAAACCGCTATATTAATGAGTTTTTAACTGCCAGTCTGATCCCCAATGAATATTTCATCTGACAACGCCTGTATACCGGCATTAAATACATTTTTTATTATTATTAAAACATTGCTGCCCGTGGCATGGAAGTAGTCCGAAGCGGGGAAAGGTTAGCACAAGTGTAGTGTGTTTACAATCATTCTGCCTTTTTGAGGAGCCGGGATTCTGCACCAGGTGAGGGCATCCGTGGGCGGTTGCTCACTGGTTGCTGAAGAATTAACCGGTCCAGTGCTCCAGAGACAGTGTCATCGACCTAAAGGTAAAACCTGGGATTCGCTTCAGATGCTGCGCACTCCATCGAGCTAGAAGACAGATTCGACAGTGTCAATACGCAGTCTTCCTGGAAGCTCTTCTGAATGGAGTAGACTTTTGACAGTTCTCATAAATAAAGAAGACATTTGCAGGATTTTTATACTATGAGCAATAAAACAGTTGTCCGTAGCTGGATAGCTGTTCGCAACGGGAAAGTTAAGCACAAGTAAAGTGTGTTAACAGTCCTTCTGCCTTTTTTAAGGAACCGGTATTCTGCACCTGGCGAGGGTGCATCCGCGGACGTCACGTCGTTTGAAATCGCTTTTGAATCTCAGCTCTTTTGAGGTATCGAATTTTTAGTCTCTACCTTAGTGCAGAAGATACTTTGGTTTGGAATAACTCTTGAGTGGATTGTACATTCTCTTATTCTTTGAGTTATTAACATGAACTTGACGATTCTTTGGCTTTCCCAATTTTCATTCCCTGTGGACGCTTTCACGTCCAGGAAGTTACCCCTACAAAGTAAACAAGCTTCAACGTTCACCTGCTTCAAAATTGACGCGAGCCTTGAGCTGTTTATTTTGCTCTCAATCGTGGAAGGAGAAGTCACCACAAAGGCTGAGTCGTTGCATGCTTCTTAGACATCTGACTGCTGATTATTATTGTACCCTAGTCCGTTTATATAAGATTTATTAATTAAATGCATTTACATAGAATTCATAGAGGTCTGAAAAACACAGGCACTCACGATTAATCTGCGTGGGAAAAATTTGATGCTGCGATCGGGAGTCGAAAACTTTTCGAAGAAACATGTGGAAACGAACTTAACCACTCCGCCACATGCATACGGAAACGTGGTAAACGAAATTGTACGTAAACATAAACGTATGGCAAAGACAGCTATTCTGTTACTATTCCTCCCCCTGCCAAGCGGGAAAAAAATCCTGAAAACACAAATAAATGTCAACTAATAGGACGAAAAGTGCATGGAGTGTTTAACTCTCCTACAGCAATTCCTATTGATAGAAAAAGAGATAGGTAACCTGAAAAAATAAATGGCCAATCTAAAAGAGAAATTTCATAGTTAATCCGGTAAAATAGCACCCGTAAAACGAGAATTCCATCAAAAGAAATCAGGTATGCAAACTTAGCTTCTTCAAGCATAACTAGTGTAGAACAAAAAGAGATTGCGTCTACAGAGCTCAGTTAATCAGTAGAAATTTCCTTCATTCAAAAGGGAGATCAAACCAGCTCATGCACCTGACTCCTGTCATTCAGCTCAGACGGTAGCAGTAATTCTCTCGATACACAAACAAAGGCTGCGTCGTTGTTGGATGATAAATCGAATGGCAAGGTTGAAAAGCTCGTTTAACTTGAAGGAACGAAGAGGAAGAATTAAAAGTCGCAAAAGGCAAAGATACTTTTACAAAAAAATAGTTACAACTCCTAACAACGCTCCTTCTGACCTAAAGGTGCTCAAGCGGAATCCTGTGCTTCTGATACATGGGCAAATGCAAGACAAAGTGGCAAAGTTCCCAAAAGCGGTTGGCCATTAACTTTAGGCCTCTTTGCTAGTACTGAAGCAAATAGCATCGTTCACCACGTATAATTCTTCCTGGTAATGATGCCCTATCAACAAATGAGAGCACTTAGGCACCAAACGGATATTTCGACCGAAAACGTAATGTCATTATTAAAGGGGCTTTCGAGACCACTTCCTGGTTGTAACGGAAAGGGTGGAACATAAACTCAGTCTTTTCCGAGCATACTCAAATTCGATTCTTCAATATGGTTTATACGTTACTGTCCACAAAGCGTTCTATTTAGGGCAAGAGGGTGTTTCACCGAGGCCTCTTAAAAGCATTCTTGAAAACGATGCTCAGGCTTCACAACTCCTAGAACGAAGTAGTGCTCTCCATAGCTCATACTGGGATGTGTTTGTAGCCGGATTACGAACCGACGAATAGACTGAAAATGCGGATGGAGAGAACCGAACTGAAAAGGAACACTGAACATGGGGAATTGACTCCAAATAAAGGATGGGGACATAAAATTTATGAAGAGGTCTTTCTCGGGGAGTCCCCATACATAATAAAGACTGGTCCTCACCGAAACGGAGTACGCTAAATACGAAGTACTTAACTGTACAGATCTCGTATATCAAAAGAAGGGCGCTCCAGTATTTTGTTGACGACCACTCATCAGACCTCTGTCTGGGCGGGATGGAAACCATTTTGTCTCGGTAATTACTAAAAGATTATAGCATTTAAATCCCACAAAATGAGCAGAAATCGATATGGAGGAAATATCTAGTCTAAATTGAGATATTTGTATACCAATTTTCAGTGTCTCCTTTTGAAAATAGACAAACTCAAAGCACTAATCTTAAACCGAACCCTTGATGTTGTTGCCATTACTGATACTTGGCTCAAAGCAAAAATTTCAGATAGTGAGGTTTTGATTGATGGATATAAGCTCTTTCGAAGAGACACGGGAAATAGGCAGGGAGGTGGAGTGGCCACATCTGTAAGGACAAGAATCTCGGCAGTCGAACGATTGCACGCTGTTTTCCTTTACTATGAATTTTTCTGGATAAAGATTAAAAAGGTTTGTTCACAAAACCTACCATTCTTGACGATCTACAGACAACCAAACAGCTAACGAGTCACATCTCCCTTTGGTCAAGGAAGTACTAAGTCACCAGGAGGTGCTTATTTCTGGAGATTTTAATGCACCTACAATAGACTGGGTGAATGTGAAAGTTGACGGTGCACCAACTTCGGCTACAAGTTAATGGATCTCACTTGCGACCAACCTCTGGTACAGAAGTTTAACTTGCCAACAAGATTAAGAGAGATACAGAGACCAAATTGCCTCGACCTAGTATTTACGAAGGTCTTCTCTAACATCAGTGAAGTGTATTCTATTATACCTCTCGGTAGGCATGATCATACTACGCTGTTCTGGAATAACTCACTTTTTTAATGCCAGAAGAGAACGGAAGGCAATCGAAATATATGGAAGGCTGATTTTAACGCGTTGAAGAAAGAACTAATGTCCGTGAAATGGGATTGTTTGCTTAAAGGGAAGCTGGAGGATGACTGCGAATCATCTCAGACGATTTCACTCGATTTGATTGAGCTCAACTCTCTATTTAAGGTTAAAAAAAGGCTAGTCACTCCTTCTGGTTAACAAGAGAACTTAACAAGCAATTAAAAACGAAAAATATAAAATGGAAGATACTCAGGGAAACAGGGTCAGCAAAACATCTCGAGGAATGTCGTTACCAACGAAATGCTGTCAAAGAATGCTCCGTCATGCATGGAAGAATTATGAATCAAGAAACATCCAGCAGGCTGAAAATAAGCCTAAAATTTTATTCACTATATCAATAGTCGAGTAAAAAACAAGGACACAGTGGCAGTATTTATGGATGGGAGTGGTGTAGAATTCGTTGAAGAGGGCGAGAAAGTCGAGCATTTGGGTCATTTCTTTGCCCCGGTATTCACTATAGAAACTGAAATTCAGCTTGAAAATTTCAAAAGTGCTGTTATAAACGCTGGTCTAGTGTTGGAATATATAAAATTCCCGGCACCTCTCATTGAACGAGAATTGCAAAATCTCAAAGTAGCAAGGTCATCTGGTCCGGACGATATACCTGCAAATTTCTCAACAGAATTTGAGGGCAAACTCTCCAAATGAAAAGCGCACATATTCAATTCATCACTTGTATCAAGGAGACTGTCATCCGAATGGAAGACAGCAAATGCCTACCCCATATACAAGAGTGGGGCACGATCTAATGTCAAAAATTATCAGCCTCTCAGGCTTACCTTTATTTGCTGTAAAATAATGAAATCCATAATTAAGATAGCGACAATGTAGTTCCTGGAGGAAAACCGATTACCCTCAGAACTCCAACATGGCTTCAGACAGAATCGCTCTTGGCTTTCCAGTTTATTGCTCTCAACAGAGCAGTGGACTCGAGCATTAGATGGGGATGTTAGGGTTGACGTCCTTTACACTGATTTCAAGAAGGCGTTTGACAGTGTCCCTTAAAAACTTCTAATCTATAAATTATCTGAAATTTGAATACGAGGAATGCTGCTGACATGGATCGCAGATTGTCTTACAGGAAGATTGCAAACTGTGTGCATCGATACCTCTAAGTCAACACCTACTCCGTTTTTAAGTGGTGTCACCCAAGGCTCTGTCTTAATGCCGTTCGCTTCTTAGTCTGCATCAATGACTGTGTCGATGACCTGGGTTGCAGTGTGGTCATATTTGCAGACTATGTTAAATTGTAGAGGGCCATTATATCTGATGCCGATAGGTACGCACTTTAAGAGATTCTCAACCGTCTTAGCAGCTGGTCTGCTCGTCGTGTCTTTACTTTTAACGTTGGGAAATGTGTGCTACTAAGACCCCGTACTCGAAGGACCAGTGAGGAGGATGATTCCTACGAGTACCTTCTCGATGTGCAGTCTCTTTCAATTTTCGAGGAACAAAAGGACCTCAAAGTTCTAATAGACTCTTCACTAAAACCATTTTCACCGTGTTAAAAGGCAGCTAAACGCGAGACAAATGTTTTATTTGCGCCCAGACGTGGATTTGTAAGGCTTGATAAGGAACTATTCCGCATAACCTATGTGGTATTTGTTCGATTTCACTTGGAATATGCCGTCCATGGTCCGTGGTTTAAAAGGATTATCTACAACTGGAACGACTGCGGGTAAGGGCCATGAAAATGGTGAAGAATCTTAGGCCTCGGCTTTACGAAGCCAGACTGACTGAACTTGCTTTGTTTCCTCTCAATTACAGGCAACTACGCGGTAACCTCATTCAAACCTACGTGATTGTCAGAGGCCGAGCGTGTGCCCTAGAATTTGCTGATTTTTTTCGAATTGGCTAGGATGAAACATCTGCGTGGTCATCTTTTTAAACTGCAGAGGAAGTTTGTTCACACGGACGTCCATCTGAACGCCTCTTCGCTGAGGGTCATTGAAGCATGGAAAGGAATCCCTGACTAGGTGTTCCTTTCAGAAACTGTTGACAAATTTAAATGCAAACAAGATACTCATTTGCTTAGAAAATATTGTACATAAGTCACTTTAAGTCACTTTATTGAGGGAAGTAGGCTTTCGCCCTTGAGCTCCCTATTCATATGCAAAAATGTCAATAGTATAAATGCTTTACAGTGATATATCTGAGAAATGAAATGTAGGGTCATCGATATGTGTGGGCCAGGCGCAACCTGCCACTGTTTACACAATCTTCATTATATTGACAAATAGTTTCTCAGAAAAATGAGTATCTAGTTTGAATTTAAATGCATCAACAGTTTCTGAAAGGACAACATCCTCAGGGAGTCCGTTCCATGCTCCAACGACCCTCTGCGAAAAAGGCGTTCCGACGGACTTCCGTGTGGACAAACTTCCTCTGCAGTTTAAAGGGATGACCCCGCAGATGTTCCGTCCCAGCCAATTCGAAGAATTCAGCAAATTCTAGGGCACAATTGCGGCCTCTGACAATCCGGTAGGTTTGGATGAGGTCACCGCGTAGTTGCCTGTAATTTAGAGGAAACAAATCAAGTTCAACCAGTCTGGCTTCGTAAGGCAGATTACTAAGATTCTTGACCATCTTCGTAGCCCCTCGCCTGCACTCGTTCCAGCTGTAGATAATCCTTCTTAAAACCACGGACGCCAGGCCTGGATGGCATATTCCAAGTGAGATCGAACAAATACCCCGTAGGTTTTTTTCGGAAGAGTTCCTTATCAATCTGCACAAACCCACGTCTGAGCGCAAATAAGACCTGTGTAGCGCGTTTTAGCTGCCTTTAAACACTGTGAAGATGGTTTAAGGGAGGAGGTATTAGAACACCGAGGTCCTTCTGTTCCTCAACAATTGAAAGGGGCTGCCCATTGAGAATGTATTGGAAGGAATCATCCTCCCTCACTGGTCCTTCTGGTACGCAGTCTTAGGACCACACACTTCCCAACGTTAAAATTTAAGAGCCAACGAGCAGACCAGCTGCTAAGACGGTTGAGATCCTCTTGAAGTGCGTGCCTATCGAAATCAGATCTGATGACCCTCCACAATTTAACATCATCTGCAAAAATGATGGCGCTGCAATCCAGGTCGTCGACACAGTCGTTGATGTACACTAAGAAGAGTAACGGCCCTAATACCGAGCCTTGGGGGACACCACTTAGAACCGGAGTAGGTGTTGACTTCGAGGTATCGACGCACACAGTTTGCAATCTATCTGTAAGAAAGTCTGCGATCCATGTCAGCAACATTCCTCTTATGCCGATTTCAGATAATTTGTAGATGAGACGTTTGTGTGGGACACTGTCAAACGCCTTCTTGAAATCAGTGTATATGACGTCAACCCTACCATTTTCGTCCAGTGCACGAGTCCACTGCTCTGTTGAGAGTAATAAACTAGAAAGACAGGAGCGATTCTGTCTGAAGCCATGCTGGAGATCTGAGAGTAATTGGTTTTCCCTCAAGGAACTTCATGGTTGCCTTCTTGATTATTGATTCCATTATTTTTACAGCAAATGGAGGTTAGGCTGACAGGCCGATAATTGTTGACATTAGATCGAGCACCACTCTTGTATATGGGGTATATATTTGCTGCCTTCCATTCGGATGGCAGTTTCCCCTGATTCAAATGACGAATTAAATATATGCGCTAGTGGTTTGGACAGTTCGCTGGCCAGTTCTTTTCAAGAACTTGGCCGGTATATCGTCCGGACCAGATGACTTCGCTTCTTTCAGATTTCGCAGTTCTAGTTCCACGAGAGGTTCCTGGAAGATTATATATTCAAGCACTGGACCGGCGTCTATAACAGCACTGTTGACGTGGTCAAGCTGAAGTTCCGGTTCTCTAGTGAAAACCGAGGCAAAAAACCGACCTAAGTACTCGGCTTTGTCGCAATTTTCAACGACTTCAACACCATTCCCATCCATGAGTACTGCTACTGGGTCCTTTGTTTTTTTAGTCGGCTATTGATATAATGGAATAAAAAGTTTTTGGTTTATATTCAGCCTGTTGAATAATTCTTGATTCAAAGTTCTTCCTTGCCTGACGAATCATTTTTTTCACAGCGTTTCTTTGATGACGAAATTCTTTGAGATGCTCCGCTGACCCAGTTTGCCTGAATACCTTCCATTTTTTATTCTTCTTCTTTAGCTGCCTGTTAAGTTCTCTTTGTTAACCAGGCGGGGCGACTATTCTTTTTTTGCACCTTCACGGGACAAAGCGTTCAATCAGATCGAGTGAGACTGTCTTAAATGATCGCCAGTCATCCTCCGGATTCCCTTTTAAGCAAACAATCCCACTCACAGACATCGTTCTTTCCTCATCGCGTTAAAAATCAGCCTTCCATATATTTCGCTTGCATTCCGTTCCATTCTGGCGCTGAGAATAAAGTGAGTAATCCCACATCAGCGTACTATGGTCACTCTTACCGAGGGGTGCAATAGAATACACTTCATCAATGCTAGAGAAGTCCTTCGTAAATACAAGGTCCAGGCAATTTGCTCTCTGGTTCTCTAAATCTTGTTGGTATGTGAACCTTCTGTACCAGAGGTTGGTCGAGAGTGAGATCCATTAGCTTGTGGCCGAAGGAAGTTGGTGCACCATCAACTGTCAGATTAACCCAGTCTACTATAGGTGCATTGAAATCTCCAGCAATAAGCACCTCCTGGTGGCTTGCTACTTCCTTTGAGCAAATGTAGGAGGGACTCATCAGCTGCACTTGGAATGTTCGGTGGTCTGTAGATCGTCAAAAAAATTGTAGGTTCTGTGAACACCCTTTATCTTTATCCAGAGAAATTCATATTCAGGAAGATGGTGTCGTTCGACTGCCGAGATTCCTGTCCTAACATATACGGCCACTCCTCCTCCCTTTCTATTTTCTCGTCTTTCGAAAAGTTGGTATCCATCAATCGAAACCTCGCTATCCGCGATTTCGGCTTTGAGCCACGTTTCCGTAATGGCAACGATATCGGGGGTTCGGTCTGATACTAATGCTTTGAGTTCATCTACTTTCGATAGGAGACTCTGAGCATTGGTATACAAACATCTCAATTTAGACTGGGTAACTCCTCCATATAGACTTCTGCGAATTTCGCGCGATTGAATACTAGAGGCTGTCATTGCTGTCCGAGATGAACTGGTGTTCATCCCGCCGACGCTGAGTTCTGATGAGTGGTCGTCATCCGAGTTCTGGAGCACCTTCTTTTTATTATTCAAGCTCTGTACAGTTGGGTACATCGTATTTAGTGTCCTCCGTCTCGGCGAGAATCCACCTTGATTATGTACGGGTCTGCCATAAGAAAGACCTCTTTATCACTTTTTATTTCCCCGTCCTTTATTTGGAGCTATTTTTCCTGCTCGGTCCTCCTCTTCAGTTCTGCTCTCAGCATCCTCATTTTGTACCTCTCCTTGGGTTCGTAATCCGGCTGAAAAAACACATCCCTGTGTCAGAAGCGACAGCTTTCGCCTTACCCACGCAAAAAATGACCTTACATTTACATTTTTCAGATTTATTGTTGTAAAATTTTATTATATTGCCATTTTTGCATGTGAATAGGGACCTTAGGGGTGATAGACTCATTCCCACAAGAAAGCGACTTAAAGTGAGTATAATAAAAAATATTGCGATGACTGCTGCGCTTATAGTGGTGAAGCTGCTTTACACTGGTAAGGGGCTAAAACCTACGACTGTTTAAAGGCTTAAACAGTGAATCTTCTTCCTTCCTTAATCAGTGAAACCAGAACAGATCAACTTTTATAAGCCCACGTCATTGGTGACAGATCAGCTTACGGTGCTCAGATGATGAAACGCTTTTCGTAAAAAAAAGTGGAACTGCTTCTATTTTCTTCCGCTCACTAACACGCAGAAGTTTAAATGGACACGAGCAGTATTCCAGGTCAGGCCTAACGTACATTTAATAAAGGCAGAGACTAATATCGATAGTGATGAAATTTCGGTGGATAAACCCGGTAGTTATGCGTGCTTTGGAGACACTCAAGGCCCAATGCTCTGGAAGATTAAGACCGTTGGAATATGATATGCCTAGATATTTACTAACTCCGGATACATTTAGGCCGTAACCATTTATGCTTAGTTCAGACTAATTATTGTAAGCAGCAACCATAACAGGGCATTTCTGGCAAGAAAAGGAACTACGCCATATGCAGCACCACCGGGCAAAGGCCATAAGATCGTTTTTAAGAGTTCAAGCACGATACTGCGATCTGCCGTCTTGTACAGATGGCAACTTTTAAATCATCAGCATACATAAAGGGCCTACCATTCTGAAATAAACTTGGTACATCATTGACAAAAAGGCAAGATAAGAGTGGGCCAAGCACACTTCACTGAATAATTCCATTCATCACACATACGGGCTTGAAGCTACCATTGGAGATCTAAGTAGATATGTGAGAGCCCAGATAAGAAGATATCAACTAAAGACGTTTACCACATCAACCGAAAGAGGACAGTTTCCGGTGAAGTAGAGATCGGCCAACGTGAATAGAAGCCGAAGTGAAATTGAAATAGACTATGTAAAGTGCAAAACTATTGTCCCTTGAGTGTAGCAAGTTATCAAAGAAAGAGAGCTGAAAGTTTTCACAAGACCTTGTTTTGAGGGGCCCATGCTGGGCCGCAATCCGTAGGTTATTCTCGGTTAAGTGAAGCATCATCTTATCTTTTATCAAGATCTCCATTATCTTCAAATCGGCAGAAAATGTGTTGATTGGCCTAAAATCGTCAAATGACATAGATGGGCAGAATGCGCGATTCTTTTCATACATTAGGAAAAGTTTCACTGCACAAAGCTAAATAAAATATCTTAAACAGAATGGACGGTAAATATCATAAGCATTCTCTTTTATAATAATAACCGGGAAGACATCTGGTTCAGGACTATGAGATTAACGTAAACTTCGAATGGCTACTGTTACGCCCAGAGGACGGCACCGGTTCAGCCCCACACGGTGGGAAAGGTTTACGTTAAATTTTCGATACATTTCTGGACACGAAAACGTTGAATCTATCAGCCGCCAACTTGTCGTCAACTATGTGATTGCCATGGGCATCTTGAAAGACGAGGCGCCGAGTTTGTCTATGTTTCTAGCTGTGTAGGAAGAAAGTTTCGCGATATTTAACGAACGATTTTCAAAAAATTTGACCTCATTGCCCAGCCGTTTGTTTTTGGACAGCCTCATAGCCCGCTTAAGAATACGTCGAATCACAGGCCGAACGGAAACGATGTTTTGCAGATGAGTTTATGAGTTTATGCAAACTGCAGCGAAAATTAAAGGGAGGTAAACCTCAACCGTCACATTAATTATTTTCTTATGGGGAACAAAAGGAGAAATAAATCGATCTGAAGCTTTACACTTTATATTAGTACGGGTATTCACATCCTGGCATTGAAGTAAAGCAGATCAACTTAGGAATTAAGATGTAGCAATAATTTAGTTGAAAGGGCTGAGCAGAAATCACGGAAAAAGCTGTATATTTTGGAAAACGCTTCAGCAGGTTTAAATTGTAGTGTAGGAAGTAAGATGTCGTGGTCTGAACTCCCAAGTGGGCCTAGAGATGAATGCCAACTGCATTCCATGCTTTCTCAATTACCACGTTTGATACTTTAATAACGATGAGAACGATGACAAGGAATGCATCAGCCTTGCCACGGAATTTCACTGACTAGGTGTATTCTAATGTGACCATTATACACAATTTGATGCCTATCGTACATTGAGGTTAGCCGTGCTGCAACTCTTTCACACAAATTTCCGCTGCAGTAGTTTTCACCGATGATTTCATCTATCTGCTTTCAACTTCAGTCCTTATGGAAATGGCACTAATGTGTACGCCACCCTCGTTCATGTCTGATGGAAGTTTAGAATTTATATTTGGTAAGCCCCGGGAAGGCACTGTCGAAATAAACAAAAGTACCGAAATAAAATGATGTCAATATGTGCAGAGAAAATGTACAAATATTTAATAATGTAGGCAAAACGTTTCCTGTTAGGGCAATAGTAAGCGATGTTTTGAAATTAATTGTGAACTGGAAAAAAGGCAGTCAAAAAATCTTACCCTGAGAATGGAGGCAGAGTTCAATAGGCTCCCATTTTCGAATAGGGGTAGGAGAAAAAACCGCTTAGGAATATAAGGCAAGAGGTAGTGTAGGCTAAGACTGCAGTAGCAATTCAGAATGAGATAATAAAAAGTCGGTATGGTTCGTTCCTGATCACTAGGGCGCATGAAACAAAATCTCTGGAAAAGGCGTCAGTGAACTTGAAACCACAGAATCTCAGGATACACAATTGAATTCTGATGATGGTAAGTATCCAACGAAACGGCAGCATTTTAAACTGTGTACGTCCGAAGGACTTCATCTTTTAAATGACTGGTGGTTTAAGGAGATATCATGCTTCATGGGGGATTCGACGTAGATAAAAAATACTTTCAAGAAGGTCACTTAAATTCCCCAGTCATAACGAAAGCTGCTCGGAAAAGATGAGGAAAATAAAAGGTTAATGGAATCATTGCTAAGATAGATGTGCAGTCTTCGCTTGAGTTCAGATAGATTATTTACTGACCTAATTTCAATTTGCAAGTTATTCCAAAAAAACTATATCTAAAAGCAAAGTATAGAGAGCATTTACACGTGGAGGATAGAGGAGGAGATATAATAAGTGCAGAATTTCCTAGGTTATAAGGAAGAATAACGGGGTTATGCCAAAAAGCTTGCACTGTAAAAAATTCAAAGAAGTTCTCGAAAATCGGATATAATCCAATTCTTTCATAATACACCATATCCGAATGAGATCTCCACGCATTTGCCCATAACTAAAAGATAGCAGAATTAAGTTCATAAGTTGGGCTGCATATGGCAGGCAGCTTTGACTCTAAAACATTTTGGTGGCTCTACATTCAATTTTGTTGAAACTGTTGTGATCTTAACCTGCCCAGGGTTTCAAGCTATTAGACAGCATATCCCAAGTGCGGTATCAGGAATGTTCCGAAAATCTTGGGGTAGAGATCTTCATCGAACTCCACAAGGGCTTTTCTGATTGCGCGCAACAGGGACATTGCGCTGTTAGCCAAACTCGAGCAGTTATACGTGGTCATCATAACAACAAGGTCTTTTCGGGTTTCGAAGACTTGTAAGACTACACCTTTAAGGAAGTACTTTAAACTGTTGGTTGATCCGGATATGTTACCTGAGTAAAGTACCGTACATTAAGTGAGGTTGAACTACAGGGGGCAATGATTCGACCACTCCTCCAACCGTGTTAGGTTGATCTGCTTTTCATCTTCGTCAGCAGGTCTCCGGATGTTACTCTAGGTTTTTATGTCATTTACAAAAAACCCTGGTCTAAGTCCACATCGCTATCAATATCATCCTACTTTCGACAGCAGCAGAACATGAGTTCTCTATTTAACAATCTAGCGCGGACACATGAGGAAGTTTTCAATCCATTTTATGGGGTTACCTGTGATCGTTATTCATTCTAGCATTTGGTGTGTAGGGGTACTGGTTAGGGGTAGCACCACACAGATAGCATTTGGTCGCTCCATTTGTCTCGTACAGGTGGTGAATGCTTCTGTGGCCACCTCTAACTGGTACCCAATTCTCGCCTGTGACTCCTCGAAGTTGGGTTCTTCCCAGTGGCCACACCCCGGGCAACCATTACGACCGGGGAGCTAAAGCAGGTGAGGGTCTCCGGTGTTGTGTGTGTCTCCACACCCGGTATGTCTGACTCCCGAACTTCCTACCTTCCCCCTCTCAAAAAGTCGTACAGTGGGGGCACCAAACAACCCAGTAGACGGCCCAGGCTAACTCGGGTCGTTCTCCCACTAAAACAAAACCGTGACACATAGGGGAATCCGGCAGCCGTCTGGGATTTCCGAGCGGCCCTATTTAGGGAAAGCACTGCTTGCCTCCTCACGGAGGAAGGGGCTAGAAAAGGTGCCCTAAACGAATGCTGGTTATCACGTCTTCTACAGCCGGCCGCGGCTCGCAGAGCGCAAAATACGCGGTCGTAAAACTCAAACGAACAACAATACCCCCGTCCCCATCCCCTCGCCATACCTTCCAGGCTGCTCTGGTGAGTCCACTTGCACAAGCAGCCTGGAATGTTCGTTACGTTTTAGACAATTCTAAGACGAATTTCTGCATGACTTTCCACAGTCCGTCACGATTCACCATGTCAAAGGCTTTCGTTAGATCCACGAAGGTAGTGTATAGGTGAGTTCGCATCTCCTGACACTTCTCTTGTAGCTGGCGGGCGGCAAAGTTCATATCGGTTGTTCCGCGGTGTCGGCGGAAGCCACATTGGCTTTCCGGGAGCAGGCCCTGCTCTAGGTGACCGTTAAGACGATTGAGAAGGATACAGGCGAAGATCTTCCCGGCGATGTTGAGCAACGAGATGCCTCAGTGATTATCACAGAGTTGCCAGTTCCCCTTCCGTTTGTAGAGATGGACGATGGTCGCGTCTTTGAAATCCTGAGGAACTTGTCCTTGGCGCCACATCTCCTGGAAGAGTGTTGTGAGTTCTGCCATCAGACGGGGCCCACCGTGTTTGTAGACTTCCGGTGGGATTGCGTCGGATCCCGGTGCTTTACCGCTGGAAATCTGCTGCACGGCCCAGATGGTTTCTGGTAGGGAAGGCGGAAGATCCAGGTCATTGTTCGTGTCCACTTGAGGGAGCCGGTAAGTGGCAGCATCGGAGATGGCTGATGAGCAATTAAGGACACTTCTGAAGTGCTCGGCCCAGCGCTTCAGAATTTGCGATTTCTCTGTCAGCAGTGTTGTGCCGTCAGAGCTGAGCAGTGGTGCGGACCCCTTGATACACGGGCCGTAGATGGCTTTGATGGCTTTGAAAAAGTTTTTCATTTCATTGCGGTCCGCATACCCCTGGATTTCCTCAGCCTTTCGGATCATCCAGGCATCCTGCATCTCCCGCAGCGGTTGTTGTACAAGGCGCCGGCATCTGAAAAAGGCTGCTTTGGTGGCGTCAGTCCGAAGGTCCATGTAGGCTTTGTGTAGTCTATTCTTCTCCGGTGTCAAGACAGAGTCAAGAAGACCGGAGGCGGGAGAGGACGCAGGTGGCTGGCGCGGCCGGGTCCCCTAAGTCCTAGCCGCCCCTTGGCGTGCAACCACACCTCCATGTAACCTCTGTGCTTCTTAACCTTCCAGCGTGACAATCCAAACTCTCAGTTCTCATTTATATATATATATATATATATATAGTATATATATATATATATATATATATATATATATATATATATATATATATGATATATGAAGAAAGAACGCTAGTCGGAAAATAGAGGTTTGCATGTGACTTTTCAAAATGGTTACACCAACCCGTCGTCAGACGAATTGAGAAGTGAGAGTTGGGATTTTTCACGCTGGAGGGTTTCGGGGCACAGAAGTTACACCGACAGTCTGACGCCATGGGGTTTTGCGGGGCCGTGAAACCTGTTACGATAGCTGTCGCATGTAAGGGGAGGGGTGTTAGAGTTTTGATAGAAACTCACGTGGCGGGAGATGCAGAGTCAGTGAGGTTACACTTGCATGGGCACGGATAAGCAGTTGTTGATTTTAAGAGGGCGCAAGTCAGTGGACCGTGCACGCAGACCTTCGTAATGCGCATCCAGATAGACGTGGCGGTTGATGCTGTTTGTGCCGGAGTGCCAAGCTTCGATGAATTCGCGTGCCTGCTGGTTGCTAGCCATGGCGAACACTTCAGTTCCCTCCCAACTGAAGCGGTGGTCGCAATCAACGACGTGCGCAAACACGAGATACCAGGGATCGCGTCGGCGGATGGCCAGTTTGTGTTCGTTTATGCGGGTCCTGAGTCGTTGGCCTGTATGGCCTATATAAGCGCAAGCGCTATTCGCACATGGAATTGCTGCTCTTTGGGTACGGGATCTTTAACACGTGATAGTGCTGCCCGCAGGGAGGACGCTGGCTTGTGAGCGATGCAGATGCCAAATCGGTCTAATTGTCGGGCGATTGTTACCGAAATGACCTGCATGTATGGCCATGAATGGAATTTCCTCGGTACTACTTCTCCATTAGAGCTCTGATATTGTGGTTACCTGTGACTTCGCAGACAGTTTTTCACGAAGCTCATCGGGTATCTGTTAGATTGGAATAGTAAGTATAAATAGGCAAGTTCTTTTTTAAGTAGATACTCGCTGTTAAAGTACCGGAAGGCGCGGTGAAAAAGAGCTCGAACGCAACTTCGTTTGTGGGCAGCAGGATGATTGCTCCCATATTTGAGGATTAGTTCGGCATTGGAGTCTTCTCTGTGGACTCTGGTTGCGAGCTTGCCATCACTCAATTTTTGAACCGTGATGTCGAGAAACGGAAGGATGTCGCCTGTTGCTCCTTCGCGAGTGAATTGTATAGCAGGGAAGACACCATGATGACTTTCATGCAGCCGTTTCACCTCACAGTTCTTAATGACCACGAAGGTATCATTAACGTACCGAAGCCACGTTTTAGGCCCGAGTATTTTAACCACAGCTTCTTCTAGACGTTGTTAGACAAGCTCGGCAAGTAGCCCCGATATCGGTGAACCCATTGGAGTACCCTTGACCTGTTGGTAACGCTTACCGTCGAATTGACAATAATTCGTATAGCAGAGCCAGAGCATGTCTAAAACGTGCTGCGTTGGAATGTCTATTGGCGTTTCTTCTAGACGTCAAGCTACGCTCTCAATTGTCAGGTTTTTTTTAGAATTTTTTTTTTTTTTTTTTAGAATTTATATTTGGTTAGCACCGGGAAGGTACTGTCTAAGCAAAACATTAGTAACGAAATAAAGTTATGACAATGTGTGCAGATAAAATGTACAAATTCATAAATTGTCCTGCTATGTCAACAGTTAGCAATGTTTTAAAAATTAATGGTGAACTAGAAAAAAATAGGCAGTGAAAAAACTCCTACCATGAAAAATGGAGGCAGAGTTCAATAGGCCTTCATTTTCGAATAGAAGGTAGGAGAAAAAACCGCTTAGGAAAAAAATAGTCAGGTGGTAGAATAGGGTAATACTGCAGTAGCATTTCAGAATGAGATAATGAAACGTCGAGGTGATTCGTTCTTCATCACTTAGGCGTATGAAACAGAATCTCACGAAAAATGCGTCAATGAACTTAAGTCCTCAGCATCATAGGATCCAGAATTGAATTCTGATGATGGTTAGTATCCAAAGAAACCGCAGCATTTAAGACTGTGGACCACCGAATTTGTACGTCCGAATGACGTCATCGTTTGGAGGACGGGTGATATAAGGAGACATTATAGTTCATGGGCGTCTCCAGGTAGCGTAAATATAGTTTCAAGAGGGTTACTCAAATTCCCGATGGTCCTTTCTCCGAGTCATGGGGAAAGCTACTGGGAAAAGATGAGGAAAAATAAAGGTTAATAGAATCAGTGTTAAGATAAATGAGCAGTCTTCGCTTGAATGCAGATAGACTAGTTAACGACCTTATTTCAATTGGCAAGTTATTCCAAAGAAAAACTATACCTAGAAGCAAAGAAGAGAGAGCGTTTACACGTGGAGGATGCAGGGGAGGTATAATTAGTTCAGAATTTCTTAGGTTATAAGGAAGACTAACGGGGGTAATGACAGAAAGCTTTGGGAGAGTTGAACTATTATTAAGACGAAAAAAAGGAGACAAAAGCCTGCTTCAAGTCTCCTGACCCAAAAGAAATTTTAGCTTCGTTAGCTGGCATCTTGTTGAGTAGGAAGTAGTTAAAAAGAGTCGGATATAGGAGTTTTTTTGGTGAAATTTCTTTGAACATTTTCAATTTTTTTGAACGGCTAGATTCGTTCATCAAACCGAAGAAAGGACAGCAAAATTCAAGAATGGGAAGTACAAACATACGATAAAGTCTTAATTTAATTTCAGGAAGGTAGAAATTATAAGAAATAAAGCCGCAAATCTGATCAGCTTTGGCCGTAATTCTATCGGCATGAGGCGAAAGATCTAATTTATTGGTGTAGCTTAAGCCCAAGTCCTTGATGGAGGAACATTCAATCATATGGCAACCTTCAAAGATAAGAGGTTGCGGCAGCCTTACAGGCCCAAAAACTCATGTAGCGACACTTAGTAGGTGAGAACTCCATTAGCCATGTGGAGCTCCAGGCCGAAAGAGCGTCTAAGTCTGAATGAATTTGTTCTAGGCACCGTTCGGTTGTAGAGTTGAGAGAAAGAATAAACGCATTTGAGATCATCAGCATAAATAAAAAGATTGAGAATGTTTAACTATCGATGAAATATCATTTTATATACAGTAAGAACAACAAAGGACCTAATACGGTACCTTGAAGGACACCACTGACAATCGGGGTAGGACTTGAGTACGAGGACCCTACTAAAACTTTTTTTGTTTTCGATCATTTAGGTATGATCTAATAAAGTCAGTAAGGGGACTACGGAATCCTATAGCTTCTAGTTTAGCTAGAAGTCGTTTATGAGGCACCTTATCGAATGCCTTACTAAGATCAAAAATAGATAACTACTACAGATAGATGATCATTACGAAGAGAGGTTAGTAGATTTAGAAAAGACATGTGGCAGGTTTCACAAGAACGGTCCGGTAAGAAGCCGTGTTGGGATAAGTTGATAATTTTATTGCTTATGCAAAAAAATCCGTGATTTGTTTTGCAATTAGTTTTTCGAAGAGTTTAGCAAGAGAGGGCGTTTTATGAACACCGCGATAGTTATGAATGTCCGAGCGGGAACCAGATTTAAAAACTGGTATTATAATAGAAGTTTTCCAATAATCGGGGAAGAAACCATTTACGAGAAATACTGAGTATAATTTGCTTAGTAAAGGTGGAAAATCCCTTAACTGTTTTAATAAGTGAGTTTGGAATGTTATCAGTTCCAACTGAATGTGAATTTTTAGGTGAGCTATTTCTTTTGAATACATGAAGGCGAGAAATTAATAGTTGTTAGAAGTGAATTTGAAAGCAGAAGAATTGTGGGAGTGGGGCTAGTTTCAGTGGTAAAGTGGTTGGCAAAAAAACGAGTTTAACAATTCTGCTTTGCCCACATCATCTGTAACAAATTTTCTGTTACAGTCGAGTAAGGGCGGAGTTACATTCAGACGCTTAGCCGATGACCGAACATGAAAGATTTGAGCAACAGATTTGGATGAATTGGCATCACTTTAGTGCCCGAGACTCCCAACGCTTATCTCGCGCGAGCCTTATTCTCGATGCTAATTCAAATATTTGTGCAATCCTTAAAATGAACTGACAAAGAGCTTTTAGATGAATCTTTAAGTTGCTTTCGTAATTTTTAAGTCTGTTCTGGAGAAAATGCGGAACAGTAGAAGAAGCTGAATGTGAATTAAAAAATCTTAAACGGGATAAAAGACTGGATTTTTTTCTGTGAGGCTCTGCAATAGCTCACGGAAAAAAAGTTTAGATCGTTGATTAAGAATATGCTATGCCAATCTAGAGTGCTTACGAAATTATTAACTGTTTCATGGTTTATGTTAGCAAAGTCGAGGTTATTGCATTTAAACTCAGGCTTCGTAAGAAGGGGAATTGGAAAACAACAGTGAATTATTGCGTGATCACTTGTAAATAGATCATGATGGAAATTCATAAAGAGAGGGTGAACATCGTTTGTAAAAATTAAATCTAAAATGTTGTCATTTCTAGTAACTGATCTGACCAGTTGGGACATGTTTGTAAAGTTAATAGTATCGACCAATTTCTGATGTTAAGGCGGAGAGGAATTGAGTGTGGTATTGAGTAATATAGAGCAACCACATCAAACGATAGAATGCATTCATTAGGACTTAAATTAAGGCCTTGAATTCTTTGAAGAAAAGCTTGCATGTTACTGATTCTGTACTGTGAAACATTGCCTAGGTGCTTTAGGCGTTTGTATAACCACTTTGACAAGGTCATAAGTAGGTGATCCAATGAGTGGCACTATAATCCTCAATCATGGTTCACCTTGAACTTCTTGATTCTCTGGTCACTTAAGCGTACACCTCGTCCTGTAATAATATGTCTTCGTCAGACTAAATAATGGATTCCATGCTACAGGGAACTATGAATAGTACCTCCGAGCCAGTTATCCAACAGACCTTTCAAGTCATTTGATTAATCAACTACGAACCTAAACAAGGGATAAAACATAAGCATAATTTTATACTGCGTAATATAATAAACAATATATCTTCTATCGATGGTGTGCATTTGTTTCTGCAAAGCTGTGGCTTGGGATTCAGCGTCGCGCATGCTAAGCGACTACGCTCGCTCAGTCATGATACCCCAAAATTAGTCACCCTCTTTTTCTCGGTGGAATTCGAATTCATACTGTCAAGAAAAGAGAGTAGTGGATAATTTTGTTGAAAATCGCATTGCTCAGTTTTCCTTGACCTCACCTCAATGCAGAGGAAGCTGAAGAATTTTGAACTGTCATCTACGGCCTCGCCGTCTAAAGCCCCAGTTAACTCTGTACAGAAATCGACTTTGATTGATCTTGTGTGCTCCCAAGATGACAGTACTTCTCTTATTCGTTCTCAAGACAACAGTAACTCTCCTATTCCCACACCCACGCCAAGTTTACCGCTTACTCCTGGTAAACCAACGCAGGAATAGACTCCCCTGAACTTCTGTATCACTTGAGTAGGAATACTTTGCATTATCCTGCGTAGGTGTTTCCCGGACAAGCCCCAATAGCTATTGGTAGTGCTCTATTTTCCTGTCTGTCATTTCCATCTCCATATTTTACTCCCCTTTATCCGCATCAGACGCGTACTATACCACAACATTTTTCCAGAACAGGTCGGGAGCAACCGCCCCCTAGGTTCAGTGGCCCGTCAACCAATGGACGACTTAGCTGCCCTCCCTCAAAAACAACCAGGTTGCCAACTTATTTGTTCGTTCTAAATGCCAGATCCTTGCTCAATGCATGCGATCCTCAAAACAAGGTCTTGCGATACCTGTAAGCTCTCTTTCTTTGATCACGCTCTACAAGGTAGGGATAATGGCTTTGTACTTACATAGTCTATGGCAGTAATGACATGTGTATGTGAGGAGACATGTTGAACTGAGGAAGGAACTCCTAACGGTAGGTATTGACTGTAGTTACTTAGATATGGCAGTAATAACATGTAGAGGTGTTTTGACATGGTGAACTGAGGACGGAACTGCTAACGGTAAGTATTGACGGTAGTAAGTTAGATATGGCAGTAATGAAACGTGTCGTTGATTAGACAACCACTGGATGACTTAGCCGCCCTCCCTCGAAACCTACCAGCTTTCCCACTTAAACTGTTCGTTCTTAATGCCAGATCCTTGCTCAATAAAATGCCCCCGCTTCAGACTCTGGTCTTCGTCCACTGTCCAGATACTGTTATAGTGACTGAAACATGGGCAAAACCTTCCATATCCGACTCCGAACTCTCTCTTATAGGTTATAATTGTACTCGAAATGGTCGTCACTACATCCATGGTGGAGGAAGGTGTATCTATGTTACTCAAACCGCTGGCATTCCAGCCCGTAGACCATCCGCAATTTACCGCGGTTTAAGAGAGCTATTGGCTTCAAATTACCTTAAAAAATACGAACCCTTTACTCGTTGGCTGTGCATGTTGCCCGCCCAATTCCAGTGAGGATTACGATCTTTATCTCTCACAAGAATTTCACGCCGCAGCTGACCTAAATTTTAAGCATTGCTTAATTGCAGGTGATTTTAACCTGCCTGAAATTCGATGGTTTCCGGCCCCATAAAGTTCGAGGACTTACTCGAGGCCGTAGATATCGGCATGTGGACTCAAGTTGTTGACTTCCCTACCCGAGGATCAAGCAAACTTGATCAAGTCTTCTGCAGAGATTCCCTGCCTTTGACAGTGTCATTTTTAGGAACATTTGAAAGTTCAGAGCGCAACATAGTTGTTTCTACACTACAATTTGAAGCTGATAAACGTTTTCTAAAGAAGTATAGCTTTTTCCTTGATTTCTGATCTGCCCTTTCAAAAGAATTATTGATATATAAATTAATTCCCACCTGTACCAATATGCTAAAGGAAGTTGTGGATCCACTTATTTCTTGTTTTGTTCCTCGTAAGAAAATAATTAATGTGACGCATGAGATTTACCTCCCTTTAACTTTTTGTCGAAGGCTGCTAAACTCTCTCGTCGATTCTATCTGAAAAGCAACATTTCCGTTCTACCCTTGAGTTGAGCGGGCTTCGAGGCTTTCCGAAGTAAAGCGGCTAGTCGATAAAGATCAAGTTTGTTGAAAACGGTTAGTTAAATATTTCGCAACTTTTTTCCCGCACAGTAGGAACCCATAAAAAACGCAGCTTCCCGTCCATCGAGGTGCCCTTTGAAATCCTATAGTTGACAACTTGACGGCTGATAGCTTCTAAGTTTTCTTGTCCAGAGAATTTATTGAAAATTCAACCGCTCCATATCCAACCATCTGGGGTAGGACCGATGCCGTCCTCGAAACCGTGACAATTACCCTCTTGGACGTCACCATGGCCATTTGCCTTTTTCGTCAATCTAATAGTCCTGGACCAGATGGCGTCCGAGTCATTATTATAAAAGCGAATGCTAATTATATTTTTCCGTCCATACTGTGTAAGATTTTTAATCTAGCTCTGTAAAGTGAAACCTTTCGTAGTGTGTGGAGGGAGTTGCACATTCTGCCTATCCCCATACACGGCCAATAAACACATTTTCTCCAGCTTCGAAGATCTTGGGGACCTTTATCACTGGTAAGATGATGTATCCCCTAACCGAGAATAACATACTGAATGCGGCCCAGCATGGGTTCCTCAAAACAAGGTCTTGTGATACCTGTCAGCTCTCTTTCTTTAAATATGTTTTACAATCTTGGGACAATGGTTTTGCATTTTACATCATCTATTTTGATTTCACTCAGGCTTTTGATCGTGTTGACCATGCTCGCCTTTTCACGAACCTTTCTTCTTTCGGTATGTGTGGCAAACTTCTGAACTTGATATCCTCTTGCCTGGTCTGTCGCATATATGTTAAGATCTCCAATGTTATCTCAAACTCGGCACGTGTGAGGAGTGGAGTTATTCAATGTAGTGTTCATGGTCAGCTGTTATCTTGTCTTTTTTTCAATTACGTATCAGGTTTATTTTAGAATAATAGGCTCTTTATATATGCTGATGATTTAAAAGTTGCCTATTGGTACAAGCCGGCAGATCGCAGCATCGTGCTCGAACTCTTAAAAACGACCATAAGGCCTTTGCCATGTGGTGCTGTATACGGCGCCGTTCCCGTTCCTGCCACAAATGCCCTGCTATGGTTGTTGGCGACGATCATCAACCTGAACTAAGCGTAGATGGTTACGACCTAAATGCACACAGTTATTAAAGATCTCGGCATATCATATTCCAACGGTCTTTCAGAGCATTACACCTTGATTGTCTCGAAGCACGCAAACTACCGGGTTTCTTCATCGAGCATAAGACTCCGCCTGCATAAAATGTACGTTAGGCCTGGCCTGGAATACTGCTTGCTTCTATGTAGCCGTCTGTGCGCTAGTTAACGGAAAAAATAGCACAGATCCATCATTGTTTAATAGTTTTATCGTCGGAGCACCGTAATCTGGCGTATCAACAACGCTGTTGCCTTATAAACATTGATCCCTGATGGTTTCCCCGATTACATAAGGGACTATTTAGCGTTTAAGTCGTACAGTTAATCCCCTAACGACCGTGAGGTAGATTTACCACTATCGGCGTAGCAGTCACCGCAGTGTCTTTTTATTTCTTCCACTAGCACGCAGAGTTAAATATCGTCAGTTTTTTTTCGGTAAATGCCACAGAAATATGCAATGAACTACCCCAGAGTATTAAAATCCTGCAAACGTCTTCTCTGCATAAAATAAATATCACCGGTTTTCTGCATTCAGAACAGCTTCCAGGAATTCTGGGTGCTGACACGGTCGAATCTATCTTCCGTCTCGACGGGGTGCGCGGTATCTGAGCCCGATTTCATGTCTTACCTTGATGGCGTTGGCGCTGTCCTTGCAGTCCGCAACCGGTGAATTCTTCAGCAGATAGCGAGCAACCATCCGCGGATTCACCCTTGCCTGTTGCAGAATCCCGTTTCCTCAGACACGTAGAGAAATTGTAAACACACTGCACTTGTGTGTCAACTCTACACCATTCCGATCTGCTATCATCCCAATGGGCAGCAGTTTTTTCTCTGGAATAACATAAATTTCGAAAAACACTAATAACTACCCGGGCAGAAGGTTAAGAGGGAGGCTAGTTGGGAGGAAACCGTATTCTTTATAGAAGGATTGGAGATAACGTTGGCAGCCGAAAGACAGAACACATCCAACCTCGCGAGATCTGGCATCGCGATTGAGAGTTTGGGAGAAAACGCCTGAGTGGGCCTTTAAGATGATTGATCGGTTAGGACTGCCGTGATTCTCCAAAAAACCGACTGCCACTGATGCGCACTACCAAGTACTCGCGAGCGGCGCAGCATTGCAATAGGCACCCGGTATTTGCCACTACGGACGCATTCAATGCAACATGATTAGATCCTGTCTCAAAACTTAACAAGAAAAGGCAAATGCAGTCGTATTCAATACATTAGTGACAGAAAATGATTTCCTGCAGGTAAGGGGGGCATTCTAAATGCGCATCAACCGACCAATATTTCAAGTTCCTTATTTTCAAAAACGATTAACTGATAGAATTCGGTGCTGCAGGCCACAATGACGAAAAAGGAGCGCGTTAGCTGTATCGAAACTAACTGATATCTGCGCTCGCCAAAGGAAAGGCCCGCTACCCGATCGTGTGCATTTTACACAATCGTTTCTCTCAGGTGACAGTTAAGAACAAAGTGTTCGTTATTCATTTCCGTGACCGTGACCTGTGGGCGCATGTTTTGCGATTTTGTACACACCTTATTCCCGCCCGCAGTTGCATATGTAAAAACCCACATTTATTGAAACATGCAGTCAGTCACAGAAAATTCATCTAGCTCCTGCGGACGAATCGCCTACGACAGAAACCACTTTGCTATACGACTTTATCCAATTAACGTTTCCCTTTTAAACTTCGTTTAAACACTGCATGGCTTAAAAGACAGCCAAAAATGCACACGATACGGCGTTTTTACATGAAAACAGGGTGCATGTGAAAAATGGAGGTGGAAGGGATTCACATAAAAATCACCATCTGTGCGAAGGACCACATGGAAGTAGTTTGATCCTAGCCATTGCACCGTTAGGTAACAGGGGAAGAACCGTTTCGTTGCCTCTCCGCTTCAGCCCTACTATCATTTTCATAGTCAACAGAGTCCTGCAAAGACAGCATAGGTACACACAACCCCAAGCCTAGCTCCAAAGTTGCCGCGTCAGTCCAGGAGGCGGCGGTTAGCTCCAGGGTTGTCTGCAATTCCAACTGCGAAAGCTGCGGATGTTGGTCATCTGAGGGAGAGGACAAGAGGGTTTCCAAGGGTTTCCACGAGTTTGGTGGTGGGTGCCATGTAAGAAGAGGACACTTTTGGTGGGAATGATAGGCAGTATCGTCTTGGTCATCTGAGTGCTGCAAGTAGTCGGGGCGTCGATAAAGTACACGAATTCGTTCCCTGGAATAGAGCAGAATTTATAATAAACGACCATTCGTGGAGGAAGTACAAATGCAAACAGGCCGAAAACAACAATCACTAATGTGAACTATTATCCTGATTTACATATAGAAAAGTAGCATGCTGTTTCTTGTTTGAGTCTTTCCATTTTTCTGTGTCAATCACGATCAAGAAAAAAGGTGAACTCTGTGGTTTAACAAAGATTTTCTCCCACAGCCATAAATTCTATTCCACTGTCCAAAAAAGATACGGAAAATTTCAGTTCATCTACCTGCACTGAAGCAGTGGTTGTCATTTTCAAAGGTCTGCACCCAAAGGAAAGGAGTTATTTCTATGGTAACAACCTAAAAGTATAATTCTTTTCTGACACCCAAAGATTTATTAATGCCTCGTGCAAAGTACTCAAGGCGATTCAGAGACTTCAGTGGTATATAAGCAGCAGGGACCTCTTCACGCGAGACATGTAAATTTTTAAGAGCCACAGCTTAACTCGGAAATCTTATGAGGGGGTGAAGTGTGTACGAGATTTCAACATGTGCCCACATCGCAACTCGACGGAAGACACAATCCCTAATGAAATTGAGTGCAAGTGTTGTGAAGTCCTGCGGGAGGACGATAAAAGAATGCACACACGCATAAAATGAATAAACACAACATAAGCAGGCTCCGATCAGGAATGCAGTTGAAAACCATAACCTCAAAGCCGGTATGCTGTTAGAGGGTTAACATATAAGTGTGCATCAGACCAATCACATTTATGGTTGCGTCGGCTAGTATAAACGCGAGCCCCTACCGCCATATATTTTAAAGGCTTAGATACATTCCCAGTGACAGGGTACAGGAAGCACTTCTGGTTCCACCCGACCGGGCGATTTGGTCCTAATTTACTACAAACATCGGTTGGAGTTTTACTGCATGACGAACAACTTTCGTCGTATCGAAGTCAAGCTATGAATTTCGAAAATAACTCCTTCGTCTGATCAGTACACATCCGAAAACCGCGGGCATAAGCGTCGCACGATCCGCAACTGCTTACTTCCATCGAGCCCTCTCTAGCGGCCATTTCACTACCAGCCACCTCTAGATAGACCCTCGACTAGGCCAACAATCATGTCCCGTACTTTCAGCAGTGTATGTGGTCCCCAAAAATAGTACTGCCACCTGCCCTAAGTAGGTATTTTAGTCGAAACTTCATCTAAAGAGATGTTGTTCAAGGCTTCAGTATGTTCGGCGCCTATCGTACGTCGATTTTTGGCAGCATCTCGAGCTCACCTTGCCTGCTCCAGACTAAAACCTGTGAAAACGGCGTGGATACGGACGGCGGCAGTCGCCAAAATAGCCGTAAATCGAATTTCGGGCAAAGAAACGGAGGCGGAGGGAAGGCTGGGGGCACCACCATCGGTAGCAGCACTGTCGCCGCTTGCGCCGCCGCAACCACCAGTGGATAGGGAATCGGACTCGGAACCTGTGCTGTCGTTGCCATAGACGGGTGGAAAGAGTAGTTGAGCAGACACACAGCGAATACGCCCGACAGAGGAGAGGACGGCAGGATCAGCAGAAGATCTCTTTTCCAGATGTAAATTATCCAAGAGGGAGTCAAAAAGGTCTGTTAGGCAGGAGACGGCCACGCAGGCTTCTTTGCGTACATCGGCGGGCGCTGATGGATCAAGACAGCAAAGGAGGTGTCCACGAAATGTCTGTATAGCTTGCACCTCCATTTTTGAGGGTCCTATGAAGAGAAACTCAGCCTATAAGTAAGAGAAGAGAAGACTTGAATGGTTACGAGGTAGTAGAGCACGCAGGCTAGTGAAACTACAAGACAATCCTCCACCATTCGAAATTGTCGCAATACAAGCAATATAAAAGAACCCCGACGAACACACGCTAAATATTCCATGGTAAGCCCGGAGTTTGAACAGCGACGACTTGCGAAAGAAATCGCTTGTACTGAGACAAACTTTCACAGCAACTAACTCACTTCACGCTTCCCAGGCCAGACGCATTTCGATGCAATTAAAAAATTGAAGACAGCCGAAGGTGATCACAGACACAATGACCAATAAAGATAAGCAGCTTGCCCATGAGCGTCAGATGTCTGTTCGACCGTCGTAATCTGACGATGTCCACCGTATGCTCCACAGAAGGGTGGTGCAGGGACAGTGACTTGCACGTGAATTGGTTTTAAGTGACAGTAGACGTGCACAGCATCTACCGCATTCTCTCACTTACCTGTCCGTGCCCGGTGTCAAGACAGAGTCAAAGAAGACCGAAGGACGCAGATGACTCACCCCCTAAGGATTGGTAGAGCGGGGTGCAGCATTAAATTGCACCTACGCGTGCCCATGTTGAGCAAGTGCACCCCCATGTTCCGCATTTGTTATGGGACCCCATCCCTGAATAATAACACCTGCCGCACCCTGATTTGACTTCCATGTTGGTCCAGCGCACCTACGACGCAACCCATTTAGGGGTCACAAAAAAAACACCGTCACACACACGCACGCAAACCCTGTCAATTTCACCGTCGTTTTCGACGATGTCCACCGTATGCACCACACCAGGGTGATGCAGGGACGGTGTCTTGTGCTGGATTACAGTGAGAGTAGACTCGCACTGCATCAACCTCACTCTGTTCCACTCCCCCATTCGGGCCCGGTGTCAAGAAGACCGGAGATAAAAGAGGGCGCAGACACACGTACTGTGATCCAACACAAACAAGAACACAACAAGACAGGAAAGGGCGGTTCGAATCATAACTAATTGGGAGTGCCATAGAGATCACATTAGGAAGGAACCATTCCAGCCTGACTGTCAGTCCGTGATTCGTGCATTGCACACAAAGGCACTCACTGGGTTGATCATGCGGTCTGAGTTATTCCGTCAGTTGGCAACCTTCCAAGGCACGACTTTCAGCGCACCGTGATCGCTTCAAGCGTGTCACATTGTTTATAGTGAGGAAAATGCGCTAAGCCATCGACCTCAATCTCTCCCCCACCTCATAATCGGATCACTACCCAAGTCGGCCAGTTTTCTGATGCGGGAGCAGGTGCATTGGCTGACGGGGCGGTGTACTCGTCTACACGCGCCACAGCATGAACTGACCACCTCAACACAGGCATCAGGATTCGTAAAACCAGGGGCTAAGAAGGAGCCATCGCCGTCTAACTCCCAGTCCACTAGTCAGCCACTCAACGCGAAACACACAGGGTCGACGGCTTGGGCTGGTGTAGGCGTCAGTTTGGAAGCCTTCCAATCCACGGTTTCTAGGAAATCATGATATTCTCAGGTACGTGATAATGGTGAGGGTGTTGTGTATGTATTGGTGGAGGTATCGTGCGTTGATGTTGTTAGTGTACGGTGGTTAACCGCAGGTTAGCGTGTAGACGCATGTGACCTAATAGGCACATGCGGTGTGTGAATGTGTGGGAGCAGTGAGGGCAATGGAGGCGGGCGCGGCAATTGTACGTCGGAGTCCCAGGCACTGGTCCGCCAGGCTCCGTGCGATATATTCACAGGTGACCGACCAGGCCGATGCGTAAGGTGAAGTTGCGGGCACAATGACGGCAGGAGAAGTCGAGAGGGGATGGGGGGTTTGTCGTTCGTGGTAGTGACGGTGGCAGTGGCGGTGGCGGTGAGAATGGCAGGAGCGGAGGGTGTGCGTAGGACATCGGTGCTGTAGACATTACGATGAATGCCACTGTCATGGATGTGCATGTGACATAATAGGCCCATGCAGTGAGCGAATGCGCGAGGGCAGTGAAGGTGATCTCCGCTGTGGGTTGGTGCTCCAGACACTTGTTCACCAACCTCTGTGCAATGGATTCGCAAGTGATCGACCAGGCCGATACGTGGTGTGAGTGCGCGATCGCAATGAGGACAGTTAGGACCGAGTCCCCACCGCTGGGGGTGGGGACGTTGACGGGTGATATCAGGTTGGCAGGGTTGGAAGCGAAGACGTTCCTTGGCACAGAAGTTGAGGTTGGTGCATTGCATCCGAAGATGTCCGATCAGGCCGATTCGCGCGCGGAAAGTGCGTTGGCAGCGTGGGCATGTTGGGAGGGCTTGGGCTTTCGCGGTGGTGGCCCGGGGCGCTTGTGACTTGCGTGTGCGACCTGCCCTTGAGTCCTTAGTAGGACGGAGCTGGCCCGTCCGTTGGCAAACTTCTAAGCCACGACGAGTATAGCCTCGGGATAGTTTAAATATGCATTCAGTTGTCCACAGTGGATAAACTAAGTAATTATCTGGGGCTTAATCGATCTCAGTCTCAAAGCTCACATTTCCCAGTTGCCTGCACGGGTCAGACCGACTGAAGGTGGGATTTTGCGCAGTGATTGAGGTGGGAAGAAGCCTCCGTCTAATGCTTGCCATACGGATGCATGACTCAGCGTTACCTGACCAGCGCATGCCACGAGCCAATTTAGCTCAGTCTAGTTGGGAGTAAATGACAGTTCAATGGTCTTGTTTGACGATGTCCACCATGTGCGCTATATCAGGACGGGCGCAAGGACGGTGGCATTCGGGTGAGTTAGTTGATAGTTATAGTAGACATGCGAAGCATCTACCGCACTCTTCTCCTCTCCCATCTTGACTCTGTGCCAAGAACAGATCAAGGAGATCGTTGGATGGACCGCATGTAGGAAACTGGCGCGGCGTGAACCCGCAGCTAGGCGTGCCACCTAGCTCAGCAGTCCAGGAGTAGATAATCTAACAACCCCAAAAGTTAACGTCGCAGGCATCAGAAGGGACGGATCTTTCAGTGTACCTGGTTTCGTTTCCAGATATGTTGATTTCGCAATTTCGCAGGAAGTGAGATGATGCTATTAGGAATTGGATAGTGTAAGCCTCTTAACTGAAGTTAGTCTCTATCCAGGACGAAAATCTTGCACAGCAACATCGGCGGGAAATATCACTATCTGGAGAGTTAAGTGACTTGGTGAACGAAAGCCGATCAATAAGACAGCATTCTGGATGTACATATAAGCTGCATCATGATGAGAAGAAAGTCACCTTAAGAGACAGTCGTAAGGCTCTGCGCAGAAAACGCCTGACCCGCTGTCTCTCTGGATCCTTGATGAGAACATTGCTAGGGCGGGTGGCAGCTGTGCAGCAATTAACGGCAACCAAGAAGCAGTATCCAGCACTCGCGAGACAATCCAGCCAGGCGGGAAGATCACCAAGGTGTCGGTCACGCTGCTGTTGACAGGTCCGCAGCTCCAGGTCAATCAGGCGGCAGAGATGGCACAGGGAGTCTCGCAGACGCCAAGAGGTCTGGCCGGATGTACACTCCAGCTCACCGTGCCCACTGCCATAGGGAAAAAGAAGCTTTTTGATTAATATTTTGATGAGATTATCAAGATTTCAAAGAATTTTGCCATCTGCACGATGGCTACTCAAAAGCAGGTGAGCACTGCCCTTCGACATACGTTGTCACTCATTCCTTATCATTGCTGCAGTGTGTCCGTGCTCGGTGGGTAGGTGATTCGGTGAGAAAGATAAAACCAGCAAGTGGCCTAGTTGTGCCTCAGCAGTTCAGGAGTAGATGATCTAACAACCCCAAAAGTTAACGTTGTGAGCATCAGAAGGAGCGGACCAGTCAGTGCGCCTAGTTTCATTTTGATTTCGCTCCTTCACTGTAAGTCAGCTGATGAGATTAGGGATTGGGAAGTCAGGCCCCTTCACTGAAGTTAGTCTGTATCAAGAACGATAAGCTTAGAGTAACACCTGAGGGAACCACCACAAACTGGAGAGATAAATAACTTGGTTATCAATTGCGTCAATGAGAGGTAGACTTGTGCAATATAAATGCCATCCACTTTTCCACACTTATAGTGCCCCTCGGAAATAAGATGTCGAAACGACGAATGCCGGACAAGGGCGTAGTTCGTATGCTGCGAAAACTTGCCCAGTAGTGCAGTGCTTGCTACGTAAAAGATCAGTGGGCGGAGACCAACAGCCAGATAAAGGCTGCAGGTGCTGTAATGAGGTTACTTTTGAAAAGTTTGAGTATATTATTCAGCGAGCGTGGCAGACTTAATCGCTCCCATAACACTGAAGTAATGTGCACATGTATCCTCACATCAGGAATTGAGTCAAAACGGGATGCAAACAATTTTAGCGACTAAATGGTATTGCTAATATGCCTTTACTACTACTAGCCACTGTGCGGCTGCTGGCGGGGCTTGAGAGTGATCCCCAAGGCAGATCGGGACGAGTGAGTTCCGTTAGCGATCGAGGAGGTGTCTATCCGCTAATGTCAATATTCCCTATCTAAACCGGCAAGACAACGAACCTGTGTCTCAATGATTAGAGCGTTGGACTTCTAATCAACAGGTCGCGGGTTCGAGCCTTGGGTGTTGCACCACCTGGGGTTGGGTACGACTGGCTGATGGCGGCTAATAAACCAGAAATGGTCATTCCAGTCTCCCTTGTCTTTGTTAGCATTGGTAATCTGCCTTTAATTTCAGGGACGTTGTAAAAAATATACCTGATTATCCTTCAGAGCCGTTTTCACTCCACCAAAGACTAGGTCAGCTTTTGTGGCGGTGGAGGCTCCATTGACAAGACAGTCACCCTATGATCAATTCTAGAACGGTGACATTTATGGTGAATGGAATCTATACCTATGGGCGAAGCGAGGAAGTACTTCGCTGCCGACGTAACTGCCCGGCAAAGTATTTCGTTCGCCAGTCATCCTCTTTTTACACTTGGCATACTCGGCCCTGTTCACGACACTTAAAAAATATGAGGGTGTTATAGTATTGGGCAAGACCTTCTCTTCAAGAACATCGCAAATGCCCACATCATTACCATTGCGAGAGTTGACCTAGAAAAGATGCTGCTCTGAGGATGATTGTGCTGATTGACAACGAGTTTCATAAAAAAACTATGGCATTGGCTTTTGGATCACGTTTCAAGCGTTTAGCTTGTAGTTTCGACTGAGGACATCGCCGAAAAAGGGGATACAATAAAAAGCGAACGACTAAGGCAGATAGGTTACACATATAACGTTGACTCAAAAGGGAGCTCACCAGTGACGAAATCGCGAAACTCTGGCTCAGTAAACGCTACCGTCGTTATGTTTAACCAACAGTATAAACATCCGGTTAATTGAGATCCGGAGAGGATAGTGGACCCAACGGTTGCTGGGAAAGCATATATGCGTGTCACATGCGCGTCGGGTACTTAATTAATGTGACTCCGACTTCATCGACTCGAAACATGGCACTGACGCAGGCTACCATAGGGAGCCCGTGCAACATGGTACACAGCTAATGAAAATAAAGTTACTGAGTCAGCTGGCGCGGTTCTAAGCTGTAAATTTAAGGGCATTAACATACTTTACGCGTCAGTTATTGGAGCGTGGAAGAGTCACAGATGAGTAGTCTCAACTACCGTCGTCGTTCTTATTACCGACCGGTGGCAACGCTGAAACAAGCTGATAGGAAACGATACCGGGCAGACACGACATAAAGTCACCACCTCTTGAGCATCATGCGTGGGTGACAAACTAATGCCTGCTTCAAATTATCGCGATCCAGAGCCTGTTTCACAGATGACTCGGCAAAAAGATTATAAACGCGCTTCCTTGGTATAGTTCATTGACAAAAGAATGTCGAGTTTCAGTATCCTTTCATAAGTACCTCAAACGTTAAGTCATTCAAAGCACTGTAGGTCAGCCCTTCTGCCGGAAACATACTCGCACTAAACAGTGGAGATTATCAAACATCCCAAAAATTGGTAGTGCCCAGTCCGATTGGTAGTACAGGGAAACTGCTAGCGTAGTTCTAATCTAGTGTCTACCTCGTCTGACAGCAGGTTGCTCTATAACAGGTAATAAGAGCTTTCAGTTACCTATTGGAACTAATATTTCTTGACCGGAGGTCGAGAAATAGACGGGGAGGATAGCGTCCTGTCCGATCTTCAGGCAGATTTACAGGTCGGTTAAAGACCGGATGTAACACCGGATGAAAAGAGCACAAAGAGCATTGGTCGCATGTGACACATCGGAAAAGGGGGGTTAGGGAATGGGACAAACAACTCACTACACATCCACGTTCGATGCGGTTTCGGTTTTGACTACAGCATCACTGTGGGGTCCAATTAAAAGACGCACACATTCATCCAATAAGCTACGCACCATCAGAAGACTTGAGACGAGAAAACTGAGCAAACTTTGTGTGCGTTCCCATGAAGCCAATGAGAGCGTCGCGTGCCGCTGATCCAGACATGGGCGCTATGAGGTAAAAAAAAGCTGGCTGAAGACCTCTCCTGAACAACAAATGAACATGGTTTGTGAACATTTAATTTACCTTTGCGGGAAGACAAAGTTTAGTTGAAGGCTTGCCTCCAAAGGAGAAATCCACATCAATATTTTTGAGCAGATGGGGAACGAGTTCCCCGAGGTAGGCCTGTGACACGAACAGGAAACACATAATTCAAAACAAGTACACCACTAAGCTAGAAATATTAGACGTATAATAAAACGTAAGTACCTGGGAGGCAGCCAGATGCCGCGGAAAATGGGCTTTCATTCCTGGGCTCCGGGAAGAGCATTTAATACCAGGAGGAGTACGGTTATGTAAGCTGGATCTTCACGAAAGGGTTCTTGATCACTTAGCCATGGATGTGTTCGGAGAAGACTCGAAACGCAAACTTCGACAAAAGCGGGATGTCGACTTCCGACGGAGGCTGCGCACCTAAAATGATAAGTCTGGTGAGCCTTGGCTGTCTAGGAACATAACGCGGGAAAATGCGGAAATAAAAATACACGACTCTCGAGGGGCTTCCCAAAAAACAAATTCATCATTTAAGCAACTATGATTTGAACGTCCAGCTAGAAAGATAACTAGCAGTCCCATGAAGCTAAAGCTGTTCGTTTTGCCGAGTACAGTCGCAGACGATTAAATGAATAGGCTGGTAGACTTCACCGAACATGCATGCATGCAGGACGGAACAGAGACGACCCAAGTTCACAAGTTAGACCTCTGTCGTGCTGGCTGAAGCCGAAAAACAAAGCAGAAATGTTCTTTTTTGATGGTCATAATGCGATACCATGCGATAGCTCTATTACGGAAAACGAAATAAAAAAACGGAACGTTCACATTTCAACCGGAGGTCAATCGATGACTGCGCGCCATGTAACGAGCGATGTCCATTAACACCTTACTTAAAACTCATTAGTAGTATAAAAAGATGTGGAATGAAAAAATCAACCGTGTGCTACACGGTGCTATAGTATCAAAGAGTCGAAGCGTCTTTTTAATGTCATTTTGTCGGAAGGATTCAGTTTTAGGTAAATGGAATAGTATCATAAGAACAAAAAAAATTTCTTTCGACAAGCAAACATGCAGGCAGGGAGAAGTGTCGATGGGGTCTCTAACTGATCAGCCGCCCGCTACCGACCTTGCGGTGGGGAGCGACTCAGGCAATGAGGTGAGCCGAGCTTGAGATTGCCAACACCTATTATATCACATTTGTGATCATAAAGCACCGGGGCCTACTTAGCCCGCCTGGCGCAATTTTTGTGGCCCATCAGGGCTTAGGTCGGAGAGAAACGGGGACTGTGTCCCCGGTAGCCTGTACCTTATCGCATGCCGTTATGCGCAGTGGACAAGATACGCGATTCGATGGGCTGGACGAAATGAAAGTTGAGTTTAAGTTGTGCTCATACCAGGGAAAAACGGGCATAAGTGCACAACTAACTGTCAAAGGGCCAAAATAAAATGCACAAATCTCTGAGTTTCAGTGAGAAGTAAGAGGATTCAGCGGGTAAGTAGCAATTGGCCTCTAGACTCACTTCCAAATGCTGTCCCTGTCGTCCGGATACCGACGCAGATTGCTAAGGAGACCGTCCAGAAGGCTGAGGAGACAGGGTGGAGACACAAGACGGCAGCGACTGAGCAATTGATGTAATCTCCTACGCATTAGAATCGAGTCTTCGGCGAGTGTAGACGTGACGATGGCTATTTGGTCATTAAGGATTGGTACCTGCAAGCGAGGTTCAGATGTATGGGAGCGGAGTAGTGTATGCATCTGGCTGACTGGTGTGACCAGGGCATGTTAGCATCAAAGTCATTTAAAGGCATGGCATTGTTCGAATGACTTTTGATGACGAAAAAGCGCAGGTTGCCGAGGTTACGGCCACTAAGAATGCACGCAAACTTCGAAAGAAATGTCAGTAAGCCAGTTGTAAAGCAAGGTTCGGAGAATTTTAATATACTTCATAGTAGGTCTTCTTCGCAAACTTCCACAATTTCAGAATTCTGTTAAAATTCAAAACAGCTGCTTCTTTGTAGTACTGCAGTTGGTTATGATCAAGCATCGGTAGCCAAACTGACGAAAGAATAAATTCTATTAACAGAAAAATCCAATAACAAACACAAATAAATTCCCGCTGCAGTTTAAAGAAGGCGAAATGAAGGCTTCATAAGAAGCATCGTCCTCTGGGTAGCAATTCTGGTTCAGGAACAGGTATACGATAGGCGAGCAAGTTGTGACAAGGGTATTGATAAGGCTGAGAGATCTTATCAGCCGTTGCTCCTAATCCGACCTCCAGAAGCGCTAGTATAGAACGGTGGACGCGGATTGGATGGGGTCGTGTACACTTGCTTGATCGCTAAATAATTCAGTCTGGATTGTCAAAATGTTTCTTTGTTATTGTTCTCTCCTCCCTCCCTCTGCTCTGGTGGTTCACATTTTCAAATATTAAATAAAACGTTAATTTGTCATGGTTGGAGTGCGTCTGTAAGGGATTCCGCTATCCTGAAACGTACACATATGAAAAGTGAGCACTGAAGAACAGAAGGAATCAGTGGAAGCAGAATGAATGTACTATAAGGGAGATAAACTCCACCTGTAGTCCGAAGCCCACCGAACTCGGATCACCAAAGGATAGAAAGCTATGACTTCCAGGTTAAGGAAACTAATCATCCAGCCTGCACCTGCGATTGTAACCTCAGTGAATGCCTAGATGTGAGTCAACCGGTGAGAAACCAACCAGATTCTCATCACTATGTCATAATCTCTCAGTCGGGCGTTTATGCACACAGACACAGGCATGTGGCTTTACAGAGCCACCAGGTTTTGACGTTAGGTTAAGGGAGAGCGTGCTGGGTCTCGTTTTTATTTGAAATTACAGCCCGCACGGTCCACGGTTTTCCTATTGTTAGGTAGGAAATCACTTCTCTCGGCGTCACTGGTCCTGGAAAGGTTCAAACACATTGGACTGACTGGAACTCGCATCGTCCAAACGATGGCCTGCAGCATGGCGTTTCAGGTGACCTCTCGGAAGGAAGACCTATAGTTTCCAGAGTTGATGGCGAACGTGCCCTCCTCTCCCAGACATCCATTCGACAAACCAGTGCAATGTTACACGCCTGTGTCGGACGGCAATGAAACCTTACTGTATAGCCAACAAGGCTCACCATGTCATAATGGCACTGTGCATTTTTGAGGTTACGGATTTGCCCAGGCAAGCCAACACAGCCAGGCTTAACTATTACTGTTGTAAGAGCTCGAACTGCCTATCCGTCAGTTAGGATCCGCTTAAGACTGCCGTTTTCAAATGTCTCCGGCAGACTTCAGCTGGACAGGCCCATCTTGCTGGGGTTCCCGACATATCGACGAGGAAGGAGCTGCGACCTGAGGTAAAATTGGTAGGTAGACGGAGGAAAATAATTCTCAACAATGACATCATCATTATTATCATCGTAATCATCCGCATCGTCATTATCATCATCCTCATCACCATCATCATCATTACCATCATTATCGTCGTCATCATCATCAACACCATCATCATCATCATCCTACTCCTCCTCATCATCATCCTCCTCTGTATCATCATCCTCACCATCATCATCATATCATTAACAGTCCCATAGGAAGTTGAATAGAACCGCAACATAAGTGCGAATCAATCGGATGATGTGGTGAATCGGAGGCAACAGGAAACAGGAAACGAGAAATGAAGGAGATTTGAGGACAACATTAACCTCAACCGTAGCAAGAAGTGAAAGCTGACCTGGTCACCGACGGCTTGAAGAGCATGCACGGCCTGCAGACGAACGGCCTGAATGTCATCGGTAAGCATATCAACGAGGAGGTCCTGGCAAACCGAAGCGAAACGAGCACTGTAGGCCGTGATTTGCCTGACAGTTGCTAGGGTGGCACAACGAACCTCTGTCATGTACAGAAGGAGAAAAATGCGAGATTATAAGAAAGCATAAAAAACGGCTTTTGTTTAAAGATGAATAAAAACGTCTACTGAAAGAACATTTTGACGGTCGCTATACTTCTGAAGACGTAAGTGAGGCTACCGCGAAGACCCCATCCACCCCGCTCTCGCATCCTCAGTGTTTAAGCATCGACTGCCGTTTTCCCACTGTTATCCTTGGTCTTAATGACCAAAATAAATGAGTAAACTGGAGAATAACGCAAATTTATTTCGACTGCAGTTTCCAAACTGCTATCTTTGTTCTTAAAAACTCCAAAATAAATGAGTAAACTGCATTTCAACATACCACTAGATCGGATACATATGAACGAGTGACAGGTGAAACATACCATGGAATTCGTCCTCTAGGCCGTTGATCAAGGCCCCGGTACAGCCGGTTGATAACAGTGGTATCGAATCCACGGATAGCGGTGCATTTCCAGAGGACTGGGCCAAGGTGCCCTTCGGGAGGTTGGCTCGGCGGCCTGGTGCGGTTACAGGGCCCCATAGACCAGTCTTGTCTTGAGCTGACCTGTCCGACGCCGAGCGCTTTACCTGACGGTCTGACATAACCGTCTTCTCCAGGGTCAGCATCAGTGTCTCCTCAGCAACAAACTTGTTTTGAGGACACAAGAGGAAAGGAAAGCAGTATACTGGCTACTGGTTTTCAGGTGGCAGGGGGTTTTCAGAGCAGGAGAACCGGAGTTACTTACTTCAGCCAGATCGGCGATGAGTGAGGCAGAGAGCTGACGCACCCTACGACTCGGATCCTGGAGGCGATCACAAACCCTGGAAAAGGCATCTTCTACCAGGCAGACGGAACGCTTTCGGTGAGAATTCTTAAATTTAGGCACAGAAGGACAGCTGTGCAAGTCAAGGCTGGCATGTTCGAGTAGGCCACCGGAGAATCTAATTGCATCCACGGGAGTCTCGTGTTTGGGGAAACGCAGACCCAGATAGTAGATTGTCCAAATACTAACTTCTCGGACCTAAAACAGACGCGAGTTGACCAAAAAGCATAGGATTCTACTCAAGGAGGAATCATAGGAAAATATTAGGACAAGGACAAGGAGACCGATCGATCGACCTCACTTGCTGGCGGACTTAACTGGGTCCTTGCCCACTACCGAACCCTCGGCAAACTTCACGCGGGTTTTTCGAGGTTTCGGACTGTGGTTATTCTTTTTTTCACATATCCTCATCTGGTTGTCAGAGCGGCGGCGATTGGATTGCACGTTGAGTCATCATTTGGAAAAAGGTGGTGGAGGACTTGGCAGGTGGCTTGTCAGCTCACCTTTTTGCGACCTCTCTCTTGATCTGATTAAACTTGCCACAACTTCGCAGTTGATGTTGCCGCGTACCTACCTACTCAGGACCCAAAGTTCACTCAATAAACACCAGTTTGCCAAATCTCATCACATCCCCAAAATATACAAGTCTATTGGAACTCCAAGATGGCACAATAGTCACTAACATATCGCACAGCACGTTAACATCATTTTGGCAAACTAGATGTCCGTGTTTTTTTAGTCGCAAAAGAAATGCTTCAACAGTAGTAGAGCAAGTGAGCAAATTTATCGGGCGTATAAAAGCACAACGTTGGACTTAACGCTATTGCCCTGACGACGTCTTGCTCATGGCTGATTTCTGTAAATAAAAAAAACGGCGAAATCGGTAAACAAACTTTTTTCTTCAAGCTATGAAACCGATCGAACTATTTTCATGGCTTTGAGACTTGATTCCCTCTCCCCGCAAGGGTGGCAGGTTTTTAAAAAAATCCATGACCCACCACCTTCCTGTTCGATTTCAGAAATCAACCTCCAACATAGAAAACCTCCAGCCTGAATTCTGAGCTGGTCATATTAGCGGTACTTTCGTCGTTGTAATAAAAGCAAACTTAGAAGTGCCAGGAATTAAAAGATTTGGCGAAAATTTGCAGCTCCAGATCCCAGTGCTTAGGAAAGCAGTCAAAAGCCGGCAAATACTGTATTTTAGCAGCTAATGTCCAGGCTTAAGTTAAGCAGCTGTGACCGGAGCACGCCGTCAGAGGAGCCGAACGACTACAGCGTCATGAAATCCACAGAGTGAATACCCAGCCAGATATGTTCCGCGACCGGAGAAATAGCAGTCTCAAAGGCTGAAGGTCATGCGCTTCATCAAGGGAATTGCTGAGGCGGTCTTTCGAATTCTAAAGTCCCTTGAGGTAGGAACGACCCGCAGGTCACCATTCATCGCCATATGACGCAATCAAAGAACCTTCTGTCGCTGATTGAAACTGGCAGTTTCGTATGAAGTGTACTAGAGTTATTGGCTGCAAATGCATTGAGGAAACCAAAAGAAAGGTGCACATTCACGCCTAAGAACATCATCTCGCAACATTGATACTAACCTCCAATTCATAATGCATATCGTAGAGAATGGTCACACACAAGTAACCAACAGAGTGTCAATATTCTGGGTCGAGGCAGTTAAAAATTCAAACAGCAGTTTTTTTGCTGTTAGTTCGATCAACCGACACGTCTACTTTGTTGACGGTTGCCGGGTTGTAATAACGCAAGTTACCGGTGACAAGGATAACAAGGTCATGTTGAACTTAATCACAATAAGAGCGAGGTCGAACAGAGTTGATCAGACAACCGGTTTAGCTGATAGAACAGCGGTAAATGTCTTAATTGTACCTCTTCTCACCGATCGGCGTGGCAAGGACACTCTTAAATAATATGTACCATCAGGTTCACCACATAACATCGAGCGGGGCCGGAAGCCTCACACTAGGAATGAGTATGAACGTACAATTATATGTGTCAATACTCACAAAATATTATTTCTCATAGTACCTAGTTAAGTGGACAATATTACTTAACTTACATTAAAAAAACGTGAAGCATGGAACTTGACCAGAAGAAAAAGCATATGGTAAGACAATTAGTTAACATTCTGTTATATTATCACCTAACTACGTTGTCCTCAGTTAGGCTGAAGTAATATTTGTAACCGGCCAACGATGTTAAATTAGGGTTCATTAGTAATTCTTAAAAGGATTTACACACCCAAATAATATTTTTATAATTTTCTTGCAAGAAATCAAATCATAGACAAGTTCGATAATCTAAAACACGAGGTAGTTTGGTGCAAAAGGGTACGTTTCCGGGAAAATTATTGGCAGCTTTTAATGTTGGGATGCATAACTGCCTGGCTTGGGTGCTGGTCGAAGGCGACTTTATAAATAGTGTGCTGTCATGCTGGAAGAACAGCCAATGAGAGAAATTATTCAAATACATGATTGGGCACGGAAATATGACTTCGGGGTGCTTTTTCCCGTGTCTAACTCAAACCCTAAAACTAACCCTAACCCTTATGGCCGTAAACTTAGCACTAACTCTCAGAGCCTTAACCCTTCTAACCTCAGTTCCCTGGAATTTTGCATAAGGCCACTCGTAGTACGACGTCGGTCAATATTCCTGAGCAAAATCGAATATCTAGAAGAGGTATGCTCCGCGAGCCAGTATAGCAAAACAGACTTTTAAAATGTTGTCTAAATTATGACATTTTTTTAAACCAAAATATTTTGTTGCTTAAGAAAAAAGGTTTTCATGCATATGCTGTTTTTATAAACAGGACCAATTAATTAAACTATTTAACCCTTTCAATAACGCAAATACACTATCGATATACGCCAAAATATATGGAAAAGTGCATACGACTTAAGTGGTGATATGCGTCGTATGTGGAGTCGTCGTTGGTGGACTAAGCTTTTCAATGAATTGCTGGCAGTAGCTGTATATGACAGAATTGACAGCAGTACAAACAAACTTAACAAATCAGTTTATAACGACGGCATATTCAAGGGTTTCAGATGGCTTCCCAAATGTACTGTACCATGTGGACCGAGCAAACGCTATACTGTGGAAACTAGGAAGTCCAGGAGGGCTCAACTGGACAGAATTGAAACGAAGCATCCATGATTAATGAAGCGTACTGTTCTAAATAATTAACGAAAAGGGCAGCGCAGAAGGAAAAAAATAAATTCGTACGTTTGAAGAAGACCGTATTTCCCACAGCGACTACGAAGCAGGCAGTAGATATCTATATGAATGCGCAGAACAAGTTTTGGTTTAGGGAGTCTTTGGATTGCATCGGCCTTAATACGGAGCACAGTCACAGATTCCGGAAACTGGGATGCTAATTGAACTGATGACCCTAAAGCCGTGTTAAAGTTAGTTCTATGGTTCAACTTAGAACACGGGCATAGGTATCCCCCTTGAGGTTGGTGCAAGGCCACCTGTAGTCCAGAGGTTGGGGGGTCTATATTTTCATGTCCGACCATACATTTGAAAAAGTTGCGACCGTAATATGTTCTTTTAAAATGACAGCATACTGCTTATGAGGTTGGCTTGGCCCAGCACGCAAACCTCAGAAGACCTTCGTTCTGGGATGGAGTCGATCCGGGATTTAAATTGTCGACATTTGGCAGTAAGGCGGATGTTTTCCGGTGTAGTAAATTAACATAGTTCGAACAGCCTGACGCTTCAAGAATAAGTGTTAATTAACCGATTGACAGGTTCCATAAGTCTGTGCAGCATTGAAAAATTAATGAGGCAAGCAAACCTTCAGTTTGATTTCATCGCAGCACGGGACGCACGCCCAGTTGGCATTGGAGTCTTAATCTTAAACATATTGCCTAATGAATGGTATGATTATCGGGTCATGGATTCACCGGTTCTCTGGATAAAAAGCACGAGAGTTGAAGACGATCAAACCACTACGCTCGTTGTACCTCGAATAACGTACCAGAACTTACGAGATTCTTGAATAAATCGCCCGAGTACGTGTGTAGCCTGCATGTATGGAGTTGGCTTACTGGCTGCTGACGGCCTTGAAAATAAATGGTTGCTCCTTAATATAACGACTGCTAAGCGGAGATAAAAGGGGGGCCGCACCGTAAAAATGTCCACGGGAGAAACGGCATGTTTTTTCAATTATAATTTCACTATCAACCATAAAGATTACTTCGGGCCCTAGTATGAGTACTTTCAGATCAGACGCCTTGTCTTCACAAATTTTAAGTATGACGTTAGTGAACATTTCACCCGCGAGAGATTTTAATTTCCCTCGTTCAGAAGCCAAAGTCTTTGAAAATCTATAAAGGATATGGAGTTACGACCGACTGCCGATAGACTTACACAAAGCATGTATGAGTCGGATATTAAACAAGATTTGAATAAAATACATGCAATGGAATACGGTAACTAAAAGAACACATACTCAAATATCGATAAAAATGAAAACTATTCGCGTGTCCAGTAAGCGCATAAGACACGTAATCAGACTAACTGGTTATGAGCGTGTACAAAGCCGATATTTCATAGGCTCATGCATGACCCATAAGTAAGGTAACATTTCCCTGCAGACCACTAATTCAATTAAGTTCATTTATGCTTGAGGAAACAAAATTGTTAAGAAAAATCAGGTGGCTGGGCAGTTACACTGCTCAGAAGAATCAATTTTTTACATCTCCAATAACGAATATTCTGTCACATAGCGTTTGGGTACTCTCGGCATCACCACTACGGGTTCGTTAAAGTAACTGGGGTATGAGGAAAGTTAACAAGTTGGACGAAGCAATAGAATCCGAATAACATGACGCTGGAGAAATTTTCTAGTAGACAACAGCAGAGAACATAGCTTTCAGATTCGGATATTGCTACAGAGCAAATTGAACTGAAGACTTTGAGCTAAAAGTCATCAGTTCAAATAAACTGAACGTTGGGGTGATAATTAACATAATAAGTTCATTCACAATATAAGCATTGTAAAGGAGTTCACATCAGGATGAAGGAAATTTCTAACATTTGCAATAAGCATGAACTGGTTTATTGACTACATCAACGATGGATCGATGCATTTTTAAAGAATACTTGTCAAATTTCTTTGCTCTTCATGTCATCAGCTGCAAAAGTAAAATTTTGTCTGAAATTGTAAACGATATTAAAGCTCAAAACCGTACAAGGAAAATGACAGAATATGCTCGCGTTCCCCTATAAACATTGGTAAATGGCAAGACGAAAATGTCATAGTTTAATAAAATAGGTTAAACTAACCATTGAAACGTCTTCTGTTATAAGGCGGCAAGCAGCTATGTACACTCGAACCCAGTTCTCAGTAATCCATTCTGATCTAAATTTTCTTTGCGATTCATCGGAGTTGCCTTCCGGTTTAATCCAGGTGCACAGACAGCTAAGCGCGCATGCCCGAACCCTGGCATCACCGTCGTCACAGAAAGAGAGTATTATTTCGGCAACAGCATGTCCGCCGATCTCAATATTAGGCGCAACGTTTGACGCTAGTGAATTTAAGGACTTTAAGCGAGAATTCGGTCCACCGAATTGCAAATGCTAGAGGAGGTTAGATAGTTTTGAGAAACTAACGTGTAAAATTAGATTCCAGTCAGAAAAATTTGCACCACGCATAACTTCTCAGCTACACAAACCAGGCACACTCACTTCACAGAAGGAGGATTGACCCGGAAATAAACACACACGACCCAAGTCCCGAAAGGGCGTCTGGCTGAAAAAACCAATGAGCTAAGGCAGAAACTAATACACTACAACATAAAAAATAAATCACTCCGCACAAACAAGAAGACTATGAAAAACCGAAAATTAGTAAGCAAGTTAGATCATCCTAAACAAATGAAGTGTTTGGTTCATAACTTTAAGGTTTCGTTATCTATTTTTCTCAACAGGTATATTTTGCTCATGTCTGAATGTTGGCAGCAGCGATATGGAATGTAGATGATTCTACATTTCAGTTGGCGAATGTATTGCTTACAAATAGAAACTGAGTAAGAAAAATCCTTCATTTCTGGTGAAAATGTTCCGCGCACTTGTTAATACCATCCCAAGTTTAATCGCAACCCAGTATCCTGAATTATCTAAGACTGGCCAAATATCATCGAAAATCACTCACCTTTGCGGAATCGTAGGTAAAATTTTCAACATAAATACACAGAAGGCACAATTTTATAAAGTTTCGGTTAACACACTCCTGAATTTACTACTCAGATTTCATTAGCATAACGCCTTATTATGGCCGGAAGAAACTAGAGAGCACCAAGAGTCGCTTTACAAAATCATTGTTCAAATTTGATATCATCCAATAACCACACATAAAACCTATATATATATATATTGATAATGTGGAACCGAAAAAGACAGGGGAGACCGAAATGGCCATTTCTGGCTTATGAATCGTCATCAGCTAGTTATACCCAATCCCAAGTGTGGAACACCTGGGATTCGAAACCCGCGACCTTTGGTATTTGAGTCAAACGATCTACCATTGAGCCACGGGCTCGTTGCTATATATGGTATTCAAACCCTTCTGTGACAGAACACTCCAAAGTGGTCTAAATTACATAGTTAAAGCCACGCACGACCAAAATATTCCCACAGCTGTAGGTATTGGTACAATTTGTATTTTTATATTTTTCTTGTTCACCTGAACATAAATGAAGGCTTGCTTAATGTGCTAAAAAAACACACAGCGATCTTTGATTCGCGAATGGGCAGCTCCAGTTTTTGCTTCTGTATGTCATCAGTGCTCTCTTCATGGTGCTGATCTGCTTAATTATTTACAGTCAATTACAACGATCGATCTTCATTCCTAGATTGTTTTCCACCAGGTGTTATCTCAACTGAACTACTGGCTCTGCTAATTTTTCTTGTTCCAAAGCTTTCTGGATATAGTGTAGAGCTCAAAACATACCTCAGCAACACTCGCTATTTTACAAGGCAACGGTTTAGTGAGTCTGCATTCTAACAATCCTCTGTTGTTGTACTGTCCTTTTGTCTTTTGTAGTTTAGACACGCACTTCCCACTTAGCGTTATTTTATTCGTACACTGTAGTTTATAGCAGTTTTAACCCTTGTCTTAACTACAACAATGGTGACCAGGTTTTTCTATGAGTACGCACCATATAAATTACTATGATGAACGCCAAGATTAATACAGACTCTCTTGAAGTTAAAACCTCTTCCAAATTGTCCCTATATACGCCGAGCAACCACCGCGTATGATTTTAGAAGATCGAGGCCGTCTTCTTGACACGCCTTATCACCAGTGAACGCACGCGCAATTTATACGTAGTGCAATCGCTTCCCTTCGATTTTGCCATTGACGTTGAGGATCTCCTGGATTCAATTTCTGCTGAGGAGCCTTACACCCAGTTGAAGGACGCTTAAGCTCATCTTACAGCCAAGTCGGCCGACCCCGTGCTGCGTGAGCCTTTCACGCAGATCAAACTCGGCGATCAAACGCCTTCATAACTAATGCAACACATGTGTTCTTTGCTTGCTTGTCGTCATATGGATGATGCGATTTCCCAAGTTATTTGGCTTGATGAGCTTCTCCTTCCCATGCAGTAGTTATTGGCTAAGCTTGACACGAGCAACTCATTAGAGGAACTAGCTACTCATGCAGACCGAATCATGGAAGGCTGCCCTAGTGGGGCCGCATGTTCAAGTCTTTGACAGAAATCAGTCTCCACTTCAAGATCTGATAATGTTGGTAATTCTGCTCATGCAGGCACTATAAAGCCAGAACTTGACACTATCTACGTGGAGTTGTCGTCATGCGGCTGTGCCTCTCGACGGGACGCCTCATCCTTATGCCTTTTGCAAGCGCAAAATAGCATGCGCAACAGTGACTACGAAGAATTAAAGAACACAGTACACATCTTATGCACGCAAGTCAGCACCATGTGTTCTGCCATCAACCGGACGTCAAATAATTTCACGTTGACAGTTCTTATCAAAGGAATAGACACCGCTGACCCTGTGCTGGTACCATCGTATCTACGGTGTAAAAGCACGCAAGTGTATCTCACCGTGCCCATTCACACAATCGCCAAAAGAGTTAAATGACAACGCCAGCCAGTAATGGCAATGACTGCGGCTGGCCAGTCACGAACAGTTGCCTCACCTTTATTGCTGATAACTTCAGTGGTCTCGGTTTCCTTGTCAATACCGGTGATGAAGTTAGAGTTCTCCCGCTACCATATCGTCACCACCTCAAGCCTTCACAATTCTCAGTACAGGCTGCTAATAGCGCATCGTTTGAACGTAGTTTCGAATTTCAATTCCATTGAGCCTACGAAATTTTAGCCTATACCTCAGTGTAGAAGACACGGTACTGGGCAATTATTAAAGGATTGTCTGCATATTCCTCTGAGTTCGTAAATTGCGACTTAAGCGTTAGGATTCTGAGGCTTTAAAATAAACAAAAATCCCACTGCTGTGGATTTTTCCCTGCCCCAAGATTTTTCTCAAGTGGAATCGCAAGCTTCGTTCTTTGCTTATTTCTGAAACTCACGCTGGCTGTGTGCTCCCTTCATCTGCTTTTATTCGCGAAAATGGCTCAAACCAAATATTGTGTCCTTTTATTTTCCTATTCTTATTTTTGAATACACTAACCTGGTAATTTTGTGGCACTTCGATCATAAATAGCTTTTTCTCTGTATCCCCATAAGTATGCAAAGCGCAGGTGCCTCGAATTTATTGCTATGAAAAATTGATCCACGACCTTGTTTCAAACATGAACCGAAAAATCACGTAGGACCGTTTATCGACGCCTTTTAAAACTCTGTCATATATGTAGGGGATTGTTAGCAGAAAATTAATAGACTAGCACAAAATACTTGCATTTATCGTTATTTTGCTAATTTTTCACATCCCGCTAAACGGGCAAAAAGTCTAGCAAGCTTAATTAATTAAGCTTACGAAGATGAAACATGTATGAAGTGTTTCAGTTTCCTACAGAAATTTCTTAGGGATGGAACAGGGTATGCAATCTAGGGCAAGAAATTGAAAACTTAAAATTCTATTTCTTGCACACCTGTTAAAAAAGCTCTTGTCCGTCAAAACCTACCGCAAAACAAAATTCATATGCACATGAAGCCTCTTTAAGCTTACCTTATACTCACATAAAAGCTTTCAAGTTTACCGAACCCAGTAAAAAAGGAAGTGTCGCTAGTTCGAAAGGGTGTCCCATCTAGCCCTTGTACAACACCATCATCACTAAGCTCAGGCAGAATTAGCAATAATCTGGCCTAACAACCCAGAGCTTCATCGCTGCTTGACGTTGCATCAACATGCGATGTTAAAGATGTTGGTGGGTTTATAAAGGCAAAAAGGAAAAGGTTTAAGAAGACAAAGTCGGATACGGATTTGTCTCCAGCCGGCCCAACACCTGATTTATCTGAACCTATTTGACCAAGTGAACTGGATATAAGTACTCACTCAGTTAAAAGACCTGAGTTGCAAACAAGATCTTGATTGAGTCCATAACATAATGTAGTCATTTAAGGGATCCCGGAGTCAGCGTCGATAAATCCAAATGAGCGAGTTAAATATTACTTGGATCTCCTTCAATTGTATGCAAAAACGTTGCTTACGGATGGCAAGTCCATCCACATTCGTAAGGCATATTGAAAAAGGGAAGTCTCTGTCAGCATCCGATTCAAATCCTCAACCAAGACCTCTTAAAATCCTCTTAGCAAACGAAGCAAGGCACAGCTCCTGCTACAGAGCAAATAAGCCCTACGGAGTCTGCAATCTGAAGATTTTTTACAACCGGAATATGAGCTGAAAGAGCAAAGTAAAATGAGACGATTAATCATAGAACTGGAAACACGAAAGCCCAATGGTGAGGCACATCTCAAAATAAGGCAAGGACAAATAGTTCAAGTGAAAAGAGCATTTTTTTGGGCCGAAGGCCGTCACTCTGACAGCCTAACTGTCCGGTTTCAGAAACCAAAAACGTGCCTGCTTAAAATATTCGTCCTAAATGCCAGATCTCAGCTTAATAAGATGTCTTTGCTCCAGATTCTGGTTTTCCTTCCCCGCCCCGACATATGAATAGTTACCGAGATATGGGCAACACTCTGTGTGTCCGACTCTGAACTTTCTATTATAGGCTACGCTTTCATTCGGAATGCCCGACACGAGGGCCATTGTGGAGGAAAAGCTGTATCTATGTTAAGCAACCGCCCAAATTTCTGCAGTTGGACTATCGATAGTTTACCGCGGTAGAAGAGAGCTGTGCGCTCTGAGTAGTTCTAAAAGATAACTACTCTTTCTAGTTGGTTGTGTCTATCACCCCCTTCCCCCCAATGCCAGCGAGGATTACGATCTTTGTCTCTCGCAGGCATTTCACGCAACTGCTGACTTAAATCTGAAGTGCTGCTTGATTACAGGTGACTTCACTCTTGCTGAAGTTCATTTGTTTCCACCTTTCGGTACTGCGAATTTCGAAGACTAACTTGAGGCCATAGATATTGGCATGTGGAACCAGGTAGTTAATTGTCCCACCCTGATGATAAAACATAATTGATCTTATTTTTTGCAGAGGTTTTCAGCAATTTTCAGTTTTAACCTTAAGACCCACTTGGGAGTTCTGACCATGCCATTGTTCTTTCTACACTAGAAATCGAGGCTAATGAAACGTTTTCTAAAAGATATTTTTTTCAATGGTTTCCGATCAGCAAATATGGGGGAGTTTCTAACACATCTTTATTCCCACGATTGGACTAACGTCTATCTATGTTTGGATGTAAATGTTTGTACATATACATTCTCTCAAATTCTAGGTCCACTCAATTCTCGTTTTGTTTCCTGTAAGAAAATAATTAATGTCAAGGATAAATTCTACCTCCCCTTATCATTCCAACGTACTCTGCGTAGACTATCGCGTCATTTTTATCTACAAAACAACACTTCCGTTCTTCCCTTAATCCAACAAATCTTTACAGTAGAACGGGGCTGTCTGACGAAAGGAGACCAGCTGATGGAGTCAATGTTGCCGAAACCCCTTTATTAAATGATGAAAACTCTTAGGTCACATTAAAAGCGCAGAGAAAAACGCATCTCCCCGTACTTCAAAACACCTTAAGAAAACCATAGATGACGCTAAGTTGACAGCTTATAGCTTAAATGCTTACTCATCTAGAACTTGTAGTGAAAATTCTTTCGCTCCCTTTCCTTACATCTGGGTTTGGACCAGTAACGTCCTCGAAACCTGAACTTAAATTCCTTAATAAGCTGCAGTTTTTCTCCTTGAAACACTTGAAAGAACGATCAGGAGTTTTGTTGACTGTCAGTTCGACCCTCTACTGTAAATCTCTGTTGACCTTGCCTGTTCATTGGCAAAAATAAATACACTCCTCCAAATTGTCCTCATTTACACCGCGCAACCCCGCGTATGGTTTAAGAATATCAAGGCCACCTTCTACAAATGCCATATCACCAGTGAACGCACGCGCTTTTAATACGCAGTGCAATTACTTCCCTTCGGTGATACCGTTGACGTTGAGGATCTCCTTTATCCGCTTCCGGCTTATGAGCCTTACACACAGTTGAAGGACGCTTAAGCTCATCTTACAGCCAAGTCGGCCGACCCCGTGCTGCGTGAGCTTTTCATGCAGGTCAAACTCGGCGATCAAATGCCTTTACCACTACTGCGACACATTTGTTCTTTGCTTGCTTGTCGTCATATGGATGATGCGATTTCCCAAGTTATCTGGCTTGATAAGCTTTTCCTTTCCATGCAGTAGTTATTGGCTAAGTTTGGCACGAGCAACTCATATTTCTTGCCCCTAGAAGTGAACTGTTTATAAATTTTCAGTTTGAAAAAATGCTCTTTTTACTGCTCCATATTATTTTTGCCGGCCATATAATCAATAGGATCAATTGGTTTGAAATTGTGCTCAGTTCGTCGTTTTCTTTTTATTGTATGAAATCAGCTGAAATTTTAAATAAATAAATAAATAGTATATTTAAAGCCCAGAGGGCCCCATCATTACAAACTTAGCACCGTTGTTTAACTAAATAAAAAGTGGATAATTGTTGCACTATGTGAGCATCCATATGAACAGCAGAAATGAGTAGTATGGTAAACATATCCGATTCAAAATGATTTGCCATTTTTAAAACAAAAGTCAACAATCTTTGGCATATACGGTGAACTGGAAAAGAAGCAGTAAAAAACTCCTAGGATTAAATCGGAGGCGGAGATCGGCGAGCCGCAAATTTAAAAAAAATAGGAGAAAAAAACTGCTTCAATAAAAAATTAATAGCTAAATGCAATGGGATAGTATTGTGATGTTTCTGACAACGTATGAGGGTTCGGGTCGCTCCTTGTCGGGTGAGAGATAATATAGAAGTCAGAGTTACTGTTTATAAACACCGGTGGAGGTGAGAGAGGACGAACTCATCGTAGACAACATTGTCGAAACGAAGAGGGGACAGAAGAGGTCACGAGATCATCATCGAGATGCGACCTTGCTGACTGCAAAGTCCATCACCAAAGAGGCGAAACAATCAGAACCCGCCTCGATCATCAACAGAACCTGGAGACTGTCGTCAGGGTTGCATATTTGGAGGAAAATATCAAGGTTGCCAAGAGTTGGCAATGCTAGTTCAAAAGAAGGGGAAGAAAAAGTGAATGCA